>SNQJ01S0019612.1:151646-168013 GCA_010110895.2 Picea sitchensis
AAGAAAATCTCAAAGCCACTCTAACCAAACAAACAATCCCAAGACAAAAACAACTTAGCCCTTCTCCATGAGAGCTCCTCTCTTTTTATAAGCTGAAGAGGATAAGGTGAGGAGGTTAGTATGATCCCACTAAATCATGAAAGTGAGTAAGATCCAAACCATTTAGATGCCACCTCACAATGGAAGTTTCTCCTTGTAGAAGATTCGAGAAAATGCTCATTTTTCCCACGTGTAAGCATTCTCGCACCCTGCCTATAGAGCAGACTGTGAACTCCTCGCGACCTGGCTATGATGCAGCCTACGAGAATCAGGCATTCTCGCACCCTAGCTATAATGCAGCCTGCAAACTTCCTTTTTTATAGGGTTTTTACAAAGGAAAATGCAACTTATTTTCTCAGGAAACGTTCTTCTCCCTTCTCTCTTCAGAAACTTAGGCCACTGACCCCTCTGAAGGAAATAGATAGGTTTACATCATTAACGATCATAGGGATGACGAAAATAATGTGTAACAGGGGGGTGAATCAATATTATGCAATATTTTACCACTTTTAATCAGAACATATAATCATTAAAATTATCAACAATTTATCATCATTATATCATGAGAAGTATCAATCAACAAAGCATAACAAATAACCATAGATACACAATACACCAGAATTTATGTGGAAACCCAAATGGGAAAAAAACACATAATGCTTTCTTACATGTAAAAGATTGCATTCAGAGGAAAAACCAACTTCCAAATTCTATAGAACCAAATGGAAGGAGGAACCAACTGCCTGATTTACAAGCACTAACCTGAAGGAAGCTTCAACTCCCTAAATTATCTAGCTGCAACCGGAAGGAGGCTACGACCCCCTGATTTACAGGCTCCAACCTAAAGGAAGTCCCAACTCCTTGAGTTCTCTGACACTAACCATAAGGCGGCTACAACCTCCTTTCCTTTCAATATATTATCTCCCTGAAACATAAGTGTAGACTCACTATCGCTACCACTAATCAACCTGTAACTACCACTGTCAATAATACATCAACCTGTCACTATCACTGTCACTAATACATCAACTTGTCACTGTCATTGCCACTACCACTGTCGTTGTCACTTCCATTGTCTCTGTCACTATCACTCTCACATAAACCTGTAACTAATGATCAATTGATCATACAACCTGCCACTAATCAGCCATAACCATATCCATTCACATGGATACCAAAACCATCACTAAACCATGTACATCAACCATCAACCATGTACCCGAACCTATACCATACCATATTCCAAGTATCTAAGATGTACCAATGTCTCAACAATATGCCTCAAGCATGAACCATAACAACCAAGATCATATACCAAGTATATGCCTCAAATATATGCCAATATCACAAATATGCACCTCTAACAATGAACCATAACATCTATAAACTAAGTACCAAAGATATGTCTCAGACATGCATCAATATAAACAGAACATGGACCTCAATGATATGCAACCATATACAAAAAATGACCTCCAAGACATGCCTTAAGCATGTTCCATACCATCCATGATACAAGCCTCAACAAAGCACATAAATGACATACCTTTACTCATGAAGAAACAACTGATACATACCAACTTAGATCCTATAGAAACTATGTTGTACCATCAAACCTTGTTGCAACCTGAACCAAGAATCCTTCACAAAATATACCTTACTCTCACTAGACAGATGCTATATATCACACGGGGCCTCACATGACAGACACTACACAACTCATGGGGGTGCCTTGTGGGACACTAGTAGCCTGACCTGTGGGGGTCAACTAAACTAGGGTTTCCTGAAACCCTTCCTTCTCTACAACTTCGAGACTTTAGTGCTCCTCTCTTCCTCATATATTATTCCTAAGACTTTCCAAAATATGACATGAAAGATAGATAAGCATTGAACTTGAGTGTGTAAATATGAGAGGCTTCTTGAGGTTTATTTATACTTTTCCAAGTGACTTATTTTCCTCACTTTAGATCCGATCTACACTTTCTTGTTATAACTATTTTACCCTTTAATTAATGTTTGGTAGATTCTTGTTGTAACCATTTAAGGGATTCTTAACCAATCTTTGGGGTGTCGAACTTCATGACCTCATAAATCCTCAACCGTGGGGAGCTATGTGACATACCACCTACCATTGGAAATGGCACGACAGAGACTATCCATCTATGAGGGTTTTGTATACACTTGAAGTATTCTTCAACCTCATTTTCCATAGTCAACTTCGGGCCTTATGACCACACCTCTGGGTTTCTTGTATACTTGTTCAAAGGGTCTTCCCATGAGGGACATGATTAAAGCTACACTATAAGGGGACCACTTAGGAGACTTCTTCAATTATACCCAGTACTTCTAGAGGGTTCTATAATTCCTCTAAAGTTGACATCAATGAAAATCAATTTTCCAACAATCTCCTCCGTTGGAATTGATGGAAACACTCAAGCTCCCCGTACAACCAATACTCCATCTATATGCATGCTTCTATTATTTCTCCCCCTTTCAAATCAATGGAAAGGGGTAACTCCCTCTGACAATTTGCTTCTAAATTTTCTCTCTTCCAGTGATTTTTTCCATTGGTTCTTCTTGATGAACTAAACTACCGACATATAGGAAAACATTCATATTAATATTCCTTTATTGTATGTGCACATATAATTTCTCTTCCCTTGTATTCTGAGTGAGAAACGTGTAGATCGTTGTGGAGTAGAAACTATTCCAAATGTTTGTTGAAGATACTGAATTGTCTCTCTTGGGAGAGGTTTAGTGAACATGTCTACAATATGTTCCTTTGTCCCAATATACTATAACTTGATATTGTTTTTTGTAATGTATTCCCATAGAAAGTGAAACTTGATCGGAATATGTTTGTTCTTGGAATGCATCATTGGATTCTTGGAGATACTGATAGTAGTGGTGTTTTCACAAAATATGGAAATGGGATCATCATACTTCACTTGTATATATTGAAGGGTTTGCTTCATCCAGAGAACCTGAGTACAACATACTGTTGCCACAATGTATTATGATTTTGTTGTATATAATTATACTGAAGATTGTTTTTTACTTAACCAAGATACCATAAAATCACCCAAATAGAAGGTTGCTTTGCTAGTACTTCTTCGATCACCAATGCTTCCTTCCAAATATGAATCTACGTAGGAGACTATAGTCAGCTCATTCCCTTTTGGATACCACAATCCAAACTCCATTGTTCCTTTAAGATATTTGAAGATCCTCTTTACTGATAGAACATGAGTTTCCTTCGATGTTCCTTGAAATCTTACAACTTGTCCAACTACTTGCATGAAGCTATCACATAGAGTAGGCTGCCAATCATTGATCTATAGAGTCTCTAATCTACTGCTTTAGATTCATGGTCTTTTCTCAACTTGCAACTTGTCACCATCATAGTACTTATTGGTTTTCAATCTTCCATTCCGAACTTATTCAACATATCTTTGATGTACTTGGTTTGGGAAATGAAAATGCCTTCATCCTGTTGAGATATTCGAAGTCCCAAAAATAATGTCAATTAACCAAGTAGTGACATTTCAAAATCATTCTATATGTATTGGGAAAACTTATTACTTATCCTATCATCATCACTTCCAAAGATAATTTCATCCACATATACTTCAATGGCAAGTATGTTGTTTCTATCAACCTTTACATAGCTATTACTATATGCATTACCCTTTCTGAATCCTTGTTCCTGCAAATACAAGTCCAATCTTGAATACCAAAATCTAGGAGCTTGCTTGATTCCATACATAGCTTTCTTCAATATGAAAACATAATATTCCATTTATGACAATAGGAATCCTTCTTTCTGTTCAATATAGACTTCTTCTTCTTTCACCATTTAGAAATTATGATTTTACATCCATCTGATATACCTTGATTCTCTTGGAACATGCATAGGCCAAGATCAGTCTGATTGCTTCCATTCTGGAAACAGGGGCAAATGTTTCTTCAAAATAAACTCTTTCAACTTATGCATATCCTTTGCATACTAATCTTTCCTTGTTTTTGGTTACTTTTCCATATTCATTTAGTTTGTTTCTGAACATCCATTTTGTACCAATCACATTTTTATTCTTCACTCTTGGCACTAGTTCTCATGTTTCATTCTTCTCTATTTGATGTAGTTCTTCTTCCATGGACTTGAACCAATGCTCATCATTACTGGATTCCTCAAAGATGTTGGGTTCAAGTTTGGATAGTAGTGCAAGGTGTCTTTGCTATGGTGTATGAAAACTTTGACTTCCTATGTTATCTATTCCTACATTTTTTCCTCCAATAATCTTTTTTGGTGGATGATTCTTCTAAACCCAATGACTAGGTGTCCTGGAGGGAATCAGAAAGTCATGGTGGTCATTTTATTCCTATTCTTCTTTGGACCATTATTCTTCTTATTTTTCTTCTTCTTCTTATTCTACCTCTTATTCTTTTAGTTCTTCTTCTTTTTCCTATTCATTTGGATCTTTCCTTTTTTATTTGATCTTTGGTACAACTGCTTCATCAATTTTTACATTTATACTTTCCACTATCTTTTTGAGTCTCGGATTGTAACATTTGTATGCCTTTCTTTTTATTGAGTAGCCAACCAATATTCCTTTATCAACTCGAGAATCAAATTTTCCAACTGTATCATCTTGTCTTTTTATGTATCACTTGCTTCCAAATACTTGAAAATGTTTGACATTTTCTGGTATTCCCTTCCATAACTCATATGGTGTTTTATCATTGTTACTTCTGAGCATTCCTCAAGTCAATATATGAACGGCTGTGTGTACATCCTATACCCAAAATATATTGCTCAACTTTGAATCCTTCAACCTGTTACAATTATGTTCTTCCTTTCAACGACTCCATTTTTTTGAGGTGTCATAGATGCTGAGAACTTCCTTTTTATTCGATGATCTTTATAGAATTCTATGAGTTCACCTCCATTGTCTGATTTTAAGAACTCAATTCTCAATTTTTCATTTTCAACCATCTCCTTGAATATTTTGAAATTTCCAAATGCCTCTGATTTCTTTTTGAGAAAATATACTGCAGTCATTCTTGTATAGTCATCAATGAGTATCATGAAATATTGTTCACCATTTAGTACTTTTGTTCTCATTGGTCCATATAGATAGTGTGAAAAATTTCCAATGGATTTGTTGTAGGGTATTCCTTTGATCTGAATTTCGTTCTTGTCTGTTTTCCATGTAGACAATGCTTGCACATAGTATTGGCTAGTTTTGAAATTTCAATAATTTCTCTTACTTCTTCCTTTCTGATAATATTGAATAGATTGTCAAAGTTCACGCATCCAATTATTTTGTGCTAAAACCAATTGTCATTATCCCTTCCCAAGAAACATCATTATTTTGCAATATCATTTAAGATGTATATGTTGTTTGGAGTTCATAATGCTGCAGCCACGAATTTGTATGATCCTTCTTTCCTCTTCTCACACTTCTCAGAGTCAAATATAATTTTATGTCCTTGATCACACATTTGACTCACACTCAACAAATTATGCTTCGTGTTTTCAACAAGTAGGAAATTTTCTTCCTTGGCATCCTTACTTCCAAGATTGATTGTGCCTTTCCCTATAATTTTTGTTGAGTTTTCATTACCAAATGAAACTGATCCATCTCTTTCTTTCTTAAGAGTTATGAATCCATTCTCGTCACTTGTCATGTGTTTTGAGCAACCACTATCAACATCCCAATCACTTCTTATTCTTTGTGCATGTAGTGCAAGGGAACATTCTTCAACATTTAGTTTATCCTTTTTCTTGATCCAAATTTTTTATGGTCCCTTTTGATGATTGTTGAATTCCTTTGTTTTGTTCCTTGGAGGAACTATTAATATGCAATCTTTGGCCATGTGTCCAAAAATGTTGCATTTATAACATTATACTTCATCGTTTAATCAGTCAAAATTGTTATAGATTATGTTGTGTGATTTGTGAGGCTTTATGCGATTATTATTTCTAGGTTTACCTTCATAGTTTCTTCTGTTCTTAGCATATGCTTTGCAATTTATAGATTTCTGCCTGAAATTATTACAAAAATATCATGAACCAAGAAAGACAGTTTGATACCTAGGAGATGTTTTGAATGGTGTTGTTCCTCTGTATTTTTATTCTTGATTTATTTCCATGGGTGACTGTTGATTCTAAAACATGGGTCTTTTATAAAGTGCCATCCTTTTGTAATCTTCTTCTTGATCATTATCATGAGAGAGATTGTATTCTTCCTTCTTGGTGAATCCTCTAGTGACTTCTTCATAAATCCTTTGTTTTTATTCCTCTTCTATACTCATAGAGATCAAATCCTTCTCTGTATGGGTTTGGTTGTATCCCATTCCAGAACTATCATGATACAACCTTTGAGAATTAATGATTTCTTCCAGTATTTTGCTATTGTTCTGTTGCACATCGCTTTTCTGAATTTCCTTTCTTAGAGAAATGATTTATGTTTCTAAGATTTCCTTCTCTTTTTCCTTTAATTATAGATGGATTTTGAGTATTTATTCAATCCTTTTGGCTTCTTCAGCTTGGAATTTTAGTTTCAAAATCACCTGTTAATCCTTTTAAGAGTTAGAACTTTGAGATCTTTCTTTCAACTTGAGTAATTCCTCCTTGAGCGATTTATTTTTCTTCCTCTCTTTCTTTAATTTTCTTAAATCATCAATTAGTTCTGCTTCAATATCTCCCTCACCTTATAGTTCATAATCCTCTTCATATTTTTCAAAATCCATAAAGAGTACATTTTATGAGTAACTGTCACTATCATCATCCTCATCTGATGATGCACTGTCTTCCTTTGAATAGAGATTTTTCTTGAAGAATTTCTTCATGTTTCTTCTCTTGTCCCCCTTTTGATATTTCTTTTGTTTCTTAGGAGATTCTTCTTCATCATTCTCTTTATTCTGGACATATATCAAAAAAATGACCAATTTTACCATAATTAAAACATTTAAAAGGAAACTTACCTTTGTACTTGTGAGTTCCTTTCTTTAACTTCCTTACGAAGTTGGCCATCTCTTCATCTTCATCTGAATCATTTCGATAGCTATAACATGACTTTGGATTCTTCTTCTTCTTTGTCTTCTTGGATGCTTTGAAAGCCACTTCTTTCTTGGATTGGTTATCTTGTTTTGTTCTCATTTCATAGGCTGTAAATATTCCATGTAGCTCGTCCATGCTTATTGTACCAATATATGCTATTTCTTCTAGGGATGAAATCTTAGGATCAAACCTCATTGGAAGAGAGCTTACTATCTTCTGAAAAATCATATAGTATTCAAATTTTTCTCCTAATCTTTTAATTTCATTCACTATTTTATCAAATCATAAAAATTAAGCTGCAATGTTTCAATATTCCTTAATTTTTAACTATTCAAATTTACCTTTGTAAGTCTGAATCTTGGTCGCCTTGAATTTGGAATCTCCTTCATAAATATTATGAAGTTTATCCCAAATATCCTTTGTAGAATTACAATTCACAACCTTGCATATAATGACTCAAGCAGGCCATTTAGGATAACATTTTAATCCCTCGAATTGTTTTGAATGAGTTTCTTTCCATCATTATTTGTTGGTGGAGTGGCATAATCTTTGTATTCATCTACTACTAATTTCCAAACATCAAATCCCTATGCTTGTACATATGTTTTCATTCTTCTAATCTATAAGGAATAGTTCTTCCCATAAAACTGTGGTACTCCAATCTTATCATATTACATGATCTTCCTTCCAGTGGTTAAATTTTTTTCTTGAAGGACATGCTCTGATACCAATTGTTGGAATACTGAGAGGGTGGGTGAATAGACATTATGCAATATTTTACCACTTTTAATCAAAACATGTAATAATTAAATTTATCAACAATATATCATCAATATATCATGAGTAGTATCAATCAACAGAGGATAAAAAATAACCACAGATACACAATACACTAGAATTTACGTGGAAAACCAAATGGGAGAAAACCACACAATGCTTTATTATATGTCAAATATTACATTCATAGGAAGAACCAACTTCCAAATTATCCATCAAAAACTAGAAGGAGGCACCAACCCTCTAATTTACAGGCACCAACCTAAAGGAAGCTCAGACTCCTTGAATTCTCTAGCTGCAACTGGAAGGAGGCTACGACCCCTTGATTTACATGATCCAACCTGAAGGAAGCTCCAACTCCCTTAGTTCTCTAGAACCAATCGGAAGGAGACTAAAACCCCCTTTGCTTGCCTGTCCTGTTTCCCTAAAATATAATTGAATACTCACTATCACTACCATTGATCAAGCTGTAACTGCCACTGTCACTAATACATAAAAATGTCACTGTCATTGTCACATGAAACTATAATTGATGATCAACCAATCATCTAACCTATCACTTCCTCTATCCCTGATCAACCATTGTGAAATCCACTCACATGGATACCAAAACCATCACCAAACCATGTACATCAACCATGTACTAGAACTTGTACCATACCATATGCCAAGTATCCAAGATGTGCCAATGTCTCAACAATATGCCTCAATCATGCACCATAACAAATAAGATCATATACCAAGTATATGCCTCAAATATATTCCAATATCACAAAGATATTCCTATAACAATGAACCATAAAATCCATAAACTAAGTTTCAATTATATGTCTCAAGCATGTATCAATATCAACAGAACATGGAACTTAACCATATGAAACCATATACCAAAAAGGGCCTCCAATAAATGCCTTTATCACGTGCCATACCTTCCATGATACAAGCCTGAACAAAACACATAAATGACATACCTTTACTCATGAAGAAATAGTTGATACATACCAACTTAGATCCAATAGAAACTTTGTTGTACCATCAAAACTTTCTACAACCTGAACCAATAATCCTTCATCAAATATGTATTAGATTCTTTGGATAGATGCTAGATATCATGAAGAGCCTCACGTGACAGACGCTACACAACCTATGAGGGTGCCTCGTGGGACACCAATAGCCTGACCTGTGGGGATCAACTAAACTAGGTTTTCCTAAAACCGTTCCTTCTCCACAACTCTGAGGCTTTCACACTCCTCTCTTCCTCGGATATGCTTCCTTAGATATGCTACAAAATACTTACCAAAAGATCACATGAAATATACATAAGCATTGAAATTGAGTGTGTAAAGATGAGAGGCTTCTTGAGGTGCATTTATACTTTTCCAAGTGACTTATTTTCCTCACTTTAGGGCCAACTTGTACTTTCTTTTTATAACTATTTTACCCTTTAATTAATTACTAGTAACTTCTTGGTGTAACCATTTAAGGGCTTCTTAACCAATCTTCAAGTCTTACAACTTCATGACCTCATAACTCCTCAACCATGGGGAACTATGTGACGTACCACTGTTAAACCCTAAATCATGGCACATTACCACTTAATTGGGTCATATTACATTAGTATTTTTATTTGATTTATGTTGGCTTGTGTCCATTAGTTGTAATTGTACCTCCTAGTGGCCTATATATACCAAGGAGACCTTCTCATTTGGAATCTTATTGTTTTGTGAATTCATGTGTGGTATAAGGAGGTTTCCCCCTTGAAGAGGATTATTATCTGAATTTATCTCTTTTTCAAGGCATGGAGTACTTATTGTGAGGTTTTTATGATATTTTGATATTTGTTTCTTAACATTTGGTATCAAAGCTAGACAATCCTTAGGATTGGCTTCTTCAAAACATGTCTTCTTGTAATTTTCACTACATTTTTTTTTTCTGGAAGGTTTCAAGATCTGTAATTTATATGGTGTAGATGAGTCATATAGAGATAACAAGGGTCTAAATTTCAGATATTGGTTCATTATATTTTTTTATATACATTCTGTTCAGGTTAGGGTTGTTGATTAGTCTTGAAACTAGCATGAAACATGTCATCTTGGAATTTTCTCTCCTACTTTGTTTCTGCTTTTTTTTCAGGTTCTAAAATTTTTACATTATGAAGGAATAATAGTGAATTATATTGTGTACAAATTTCATCCCTTGATTCACTGTACTATGAAAGTTACTCTCTGAGCAAATTAGGGATTTTGGTTGGTCCAAATTTCAGTATAAAACATGAGTTCTTGGGAAAATTGTTATATCTGAAGCTACAAACCTCCACATTGTGTTAGACCTATTCCATTGGTTAGGGTACATACATAAGTTTTACTAGTTCAAATTTAAAGTTCTGAAGTGAATACAATGACAGGTGGTCGGTCGTACAAGTTTTCTCTCCTGAAAAGGAAAAGCATCAGTACATTTTGGGAAAGTTATCATAACATTCTCTTGAAGAATACAATCTGGGTATAACCTATGGGGTTATAAATAAGACACATCAGGCTACCTCAAGAAAACAATTTAGACTCTGAAGGGCCAAAATTGCAGAGCTACAACAAAAAGAAGGTCAGCTAGCAGAACAATCTCCAAATCAGGGTTTTAAAAGGTGCATTTTTTTTTTGGAAATGTGCATATCTTTTGACTAGAAGATCCAATTGGGGTGATTCAAAAAGTGGAATAAAGTGGGATAAAAGGAGTATCCCATAAATTTGGGAGAATATTATGGATTTTTAGATATAGATGTATTACGACATCTCTAAATGTAGGAGTTTTCATTAATTGTCAATGCTACAACCCGGGGACAATGTGGTTCTTCCACGTACCTAGAGTATATCGAAAGGCCCCTTTTGAATGGTTGTTCATTAGAAAACACTACTAAATATTTGATCTCCCACATACCTAGCGTATATCAGGAGACCCCCTAGACTCCTGAGACCAACTAATTAAACCATTTGGTAGTCTTTTTACTATAGTGCATCGAGAACAAAAGTGGGGGTGATCACTCTCTAATACCTCGATATTTGGATAGTATGACTCAAGGAATGGTCAAGCCTCCTTAGTTAGTTCCCAAATATATTGGGACGAGTACTATTATTGGACCCCACATGTATATCAGAGAGTTACAACATCTGGCACTTCCTTGTCTGTGAGGAACTATGCTTAATCCATTTAGGAATTCCTAGCTTGTAGTGACACTTAGCCAACATGCCACCAAAAAATGGAACTTATACACCAAATATTCCCTCAAAAAGTCCTACTTGGACTCTTGATGAAGGTGAAGAAATGTGTAAGGACATAGATGATTTACAAAGGAAGGAGTGACAAAATATGAACTACAAAGGATGATGGATTCAACTAAAGATAAGCTAGAAGCAATGATGGCTACTAAGATGGATGGGTTAAAAGGGGAGATCATAGAAGGGTTGAAAAAATTGCTAATAGAGGGGCCACCTGAAAATGACAATGTATCCCATGAAATTCATGATGAGGACACAAGAAAGATGAATCAAGATTGGAGAAACTCCAACTTTGGGTTGAATACCAACCACATTCCTAAGATCGATATGAGGAAGTTTCATGGCAATGATCCAATTAGATGGATACTCCATATGGAGCATTTCTTTGATCTACATTATGTGTCTCACACACAAAATGTATGAATTGCATCCTTATATTTAGAACCCAATCAGTTTGTGTGGTATCGATGAATTTGTTCTCACAAATCACTTGTCACTTGGAAAATTTTCACGGACTAAATGATAGAAAACTATGAAGATACAAGGAGAAATACCTTCTTCAACCAACTGACCAATCTCAAGAAAAAGGGTTCAGTTGCGGAGCACATTGAGAACTTCCAAATATTGAATAAAAAATCAACGAATATTCCAGATGAGCACATGATTGATGTCTTCATAGAAAGTTTAAAGGATAATTTTCAACACAAGGTTCTCCTTTGGGAACCCAAATGATTGGAGAATGCATTGAAGGTGGCGAGAAATGTTGAAAGTAAAAATATGGCTATGGATACTAGAAAGATGACCCCTAACATCTATTGAGAGAATAATGTTCCTTCTTTTAAACCACCTCAACCTACAAGGTTGACACATCAACAACTGCAGGAAAGGAAAGAAAAAGGTTTATGATTTAATTGTGACAACAAGTATAGTAAGGGACATAAGTGTGGTGAGAAGAAATTATTCTACATATATTGTGAAGGGGAAGAAGAACAAGAAAAAGTACAAGAACCATCTCAAGATGAAGATGTAGAAGAGATTTATGCTAGGTAGATGACTCCCACCATATAATGTCATGCATTGGATGGAGTTAGAACTCCTCAAAGCCTCAAGATCGAATGATATATCAAAAATAAAAAGGTAATAATGATAATTGATTTTGGTAGTACTCATAATTTCATTCACTGTAAATTAGCCAAAGCTCTCAATTGATTTATATATCCAGTGCCAGAGTTTCAAGTGATGATTGAAAATGGAGGAAAGATCAATTGCTCGGGAAAATTCCATAAGATCAATCTTACTATGGGGGAATATGTAATGAATAATCCAATCTTTATATACCCATGGGTGATGTTGATGTCGTACTAGGGGTCTAATGGTTACAATCATTGGTAACAATGTTTTTTATTTTTTAAGAAGTTTTCATGAAATTTTAATTGGAAGCAAAGGAATTTGACTTAAGGGGTATCACAAGGAAACCTAGCAAGGTGGTAAGCTCTAATGGCATGACAAAATTATTGAAAAAGGGGCATCATGGTGTAATTGTACAACTATTGTCACTATATTTTCAAACATCTAAGCCATCTATTCCCCTAGATCTCCAAGGGATCATTGATAATCATTACAAAGTATTTGAAGATATTCAGAGAGGTATTCCACCCACTTGTGGTCATTATCATGCTATTCACTTAATTCATGGGATTGTTCCTCCTAACATTAGGCCTTAAAGATACCCTTATGCCCAAAAGAGTGAAATTGAGTGTATGGTTGAATAAATGTTAGAGGATGGAATTATTAGACCTAGCCAAAGTTATTACTCTGAACTGGTGGTAATGGTACCTAAGAAGAGGGCTCATGGCATATGCTTCTAGATGATAGAGAGCTAAAAAATATCACCATTAAATATATTTTTCCCATTCCCATAATTGATGAATTTTTAGATGAACTACATCGAGAAATCTACTTCACAAAGTTGGATGTGCATTAAGGGTATCATCAGATTAGAGTGAAGGAAGAATATAACCCAAAAACAACATTCAGAACTCATGAAGGACATTATGATTTTTTGGTCATGCCTTTTGACCTTATGAATGAACCTTCCATATTCCAAGGGTTGATGAATTTTGTTTTAAATCCCTTCCCTCGAAAATTTGTGTTAGTATTTTTTGATGATATACTAATCTATAGCAAGTCTTGGGAATATCGTGTTTGACATGTTGACATGGTGTTAAAACTACTAAAGGAGAAACACCTATATGCTAAGTTGTGAAAATGGTTTTTTGGGGTGAAGGAGGTAGATTATTTGGGTCATATTGTATCTCATGAAGGTGTCAAGGTATACCCTAACAAGATTAATGTCATGATGGACTGACCGATTCCCAAAACATTGAATAACCTTATAGGATTTTTGGGGTTGAGAGGTTACTACCGCAAGTTTGTTTGGAACTATAGAAAGAATAGAAACACCTTTAACTACATTAACTAAGAAGGATGCACTTTTATGGACTCTAGAGGAAACTCAAGATTTTGAACAAATTGAAGAGGCAATGTGAAAAGATGTTGTCTTGATCACACCAAACTTCACCAAAACCTTTATTTAGGAATGTGAATCCTCAGGGAATGGCATTGGTGTTGTTCTAATGCAAGAAGGAATGGCCCTTTATTTTGAATGTCAGACACTCAAGGGAAAGGACTTACACAAACCCATTTATGAGAAGGAAATGATGGAAATACCAAATGCATTGAAGCAATGACACCCTTACCTAATAGGTAGGCACTTCAAGGTCAAAACAGATCACGAGAGTATTAAATAATTCTTGGATCAAAGACTATATTCAGAAGAGAAACACAAATGGGTGACCAAGATGTGGGGTTATGAATTTGAAATCATATACAAAAAAGGGAAGAAAAATGTTGTGGCAGATGCACTCTCAAGAAAGGATGAATATGTTGAGGCATTTCTCTGTGCTATATCTATTGTCCAACCTGATTGGATAACAAAAGAAAGGGATGAATGTAAGAATGAAAAAGAATTGTGGAATATAATTCAAAGGTTGCAACATGATTCGAGTGCATCTGATACATTTACATGGAAAAATGATTCACTATGGTACAAATATCGCTTATATTTATGTAAGAAATCCCAACTCAAACAAAAGCTCAAACAAAAGGTACTCTTGGAATTGCACACCTCTCTGGTAGGAGGGAACTCAATATTTTTGAAAACCTATCACAGGGTCAAGAGGAAATATTTTTGGGATGAACTTAAAACTGATGTTCAAAGGTTTGTGGAAAAATGTTTGGCTTGCCAACAAAATAAGGTGGAAATAATTAAGACCCAATGTATTTTACAACCATTATCCATTCCAAGTCAGTGTTAGGAGGAGGTTTCCATGGATTTCATCACAGGGTTACCGAAGCTTGAAGGAAAGAGTGTAATCATGGTGATTGTTGATAGAATTATCAAGTACGCACACTTTTGTAAACTCTCTCATCCTTTCAAAGACAGTACAGTTTCTACCACATTCATGGAGACAATTCATAATCTACATGGAAGCCCAAAGATTATTGTAAGTGACATAGATCCCATCTTCACTGGAGATTTTTGCACATACATTATTTTCTTGTTTGGGTACTCAATTGGATCATAACTCATCTTATCATACTCAATATGATGGAAAACCTGAGACAGTGGAAATTTTTTCTAGAAGGATACCTTCATTTCTTTGTCTCTGATAAATAAATGTAATGGTTCAAGTGGTTACCCTTGGAAGAATGGTGGTATAACACTTCCTTTCATACTACAAAAAAAAATGACACCATTTAAGGAACTTTATGGATATCACCCATTGTCCATCACTTCTTCTCTAAAATAAAAATCTAAGGTTTAAGCAGTGGAAGATCACATCGAGCATCAACAACACGTTCTCCAAATATTAAAGGAAAACTTGACCATGGCACAAAATCACATGAAACAACAAGCAGATCAACATCATATTTAAAGAAGTTTTGAAGAAGGGGATTGGGTATTTTTAAGACTACAACAATACAAACAGATGTCCCTCAAGAAAGCTAAGAAGGATAATAAATTATCACTGAAGTACTATGGCCCTTATAAGGTGCTACAAAATATTGGTACTATGGCATAGAAATTGGAGTTACCTGCATCTTCGCGAGTACACCAAATTTTCCATGTTTCATGCTTTAAGAAGGTTATAAGTGACAAGATCCCAGTTCAAACTATATTTTCAGAACTTAATGAGGAAGGAAAAATCATATTGGAGACTGAATCTATCGCTCACACAAGAATTCTCCAGTTGAGGAATAGATTAATTTCAGAGTATGTCATTAAGTGGAAGAAACTACCTACTTAATATTCCACATGGGAAGATGAGTCTTTTATACAGAAGCATCCAAAACTACTCAAGCGTTGAGAACACCATGCTTTTGAAGGGGAGGGGCATGTTAAGCACTAAATCATGGCACATTACCCCTTAATTGGGGCATATTACATTAGTATTGTTATTGTATTTATGTCGGATTGGGTCCATTAGTTGTAATTGTACCTCCTAGTATCCTATATATACAAAGGATACCTTTTCATTTGGAATCATCTTGTTTTGTGAATTCATGTGTTGTATAAGGAGGTTTCCCCCTCAAAGAGGGTTATTATCTGAATTTCTCTCATTGTCAAGGCGTGGAGTACTTATTCTAAGGTTTTTATGCTATTTTGATATTTGGTTCTTAACAACCACCTATCCTTGTAAACATCATGACGAAGAGTATCCATCTATGAGGGTTTTTTATACACTTGAAGTATTCTTCAACCTCATTTTCCTTAGTCAACTTCGGGCCTCGTGGACACACCTCTGGATTTCTTGTAGACTTCTTCAAAGCATCTTCCTGTGAGGGCCATGCTTAAATCTATTCCATAAGGGGATCACTTTGGAGACTTCTTCAATTATACCCAATACTTATAGAGGCCTCTAGACTTCCTCTAAAGTTGACATTAATGGCGATCCATTTTCCAACAACATTGAGTGGCTATTCTATCCCCATTTTAAAAGGTGGTGATCCTAGAATCACCCTCTTTCTCATTTGGAGTTAAAATTACAACCTTTTGCAACCACAAACTTGATACCTGTTGGTCACTATAATTGCTTAATTAATTTTAAACAACCAAGTGAAACATAAATTATCAACCCAGGGAAGTCTTTTGTTTC
>SNQJ01S0019612.1:182514-195338 GCA_010110895.2 Picea sitchensis
CGAGGGTATGAGAACCCTAGCTTGGATATTATTGTAACAGAGCGCTGCTCGATTGGAGGTTGCCCCCTCGAAGAGGCCTGTGAACATTGCTATCTGATTCAAAGTGTTATTTCTGTTGCTATTTTGTATATCATTTCTGTGTACTGTGAAGATTATGCTGGATATTTTACTGTTATTCTGTCATTTCTAGCATTTCGTTTCTGTTCTACATATTTTATATATCTGGTATCTTGCACCTTTGGTGATTATGTACTCTTCATCTTCTGAATCTATTTGACATGGTGAACATAATTATTCTTGGTATGTATCTGCATCTTCTTTAGCATTTTCTGAATCTGCGATGGGTGAAGAATATATGTCATGTAACTTATCCCAAAGTTCTTTGGCTGATGAACATTTACTAACCTTTTCTCTTATCGAATTAGGTAATCCTTCCCAGATGAAATCCATTACTATTTTTTTATTCTTCTTCAATTCCTTCTTGGCTGCAGTATTTTCCCTTTTTGAACTATCATATCCTGTAACAACTGATAGCCAAATATAATGTCGTTGTTCCTGTAAAAATAATTTTGTCCTTCTTCTCCACATCTCATACTTAAAACCATTCTGACCATTAAACATTGGTACTCCATTATTAGAATAATCCATTATCTCCTTCGAGTGGTTAAATTGTTTCTTGAAGGAACCGACTTTGATACCAATTGTTGAATTACTGAGAGGGCGGGGGATCAACAATAGATTAATTCAATCCTTTTTAACAATAAATGCAAGTGTTATATCAATGTATCATTATCATCCAATAGTTTCGGAGTAAACAAACAATGAAAAAATGAGCATTCATACACATACACAATACACCAATGTTTTTACGTGGAAACTCAAAGTGAGACAAAACCACAGAATGCTTTTTATTATATGTCTTTAAGAATTACATTCATTGGAAGCACCAACTTCCTTTGTTTTCTAGCTGCAACTTCAAGGAATATCCAACCCTGTAGTTTATCAAGATACAACCCGAGGGAAGCTTCAACTCTCCAATTCTTTGGCTACATCCAGAAGGAGGCTAGAACCCCCTATGTTCTCCGGATACAACCGGAAGGTGGCTACAATGACTTGTACTTTCCCTGTCCAACTGCCCTGACATAGAAGTAGAATGATGGAACCACCATCACACTATCAATGTGAGATATACCACTGTAACAACCTGTACCAATCAAAATGTAATAAACTTGTACCATAAACAAGTGCATCAACCATGCATCAACCTGTACTAAACAACTTGAAATTAGCTTGTACCATAGACAAGTGCATCAACCATGCACCAACCTGTACCTCAACTTATACCATCAATGAGTGAATCAACCATGCACCAAATATGTACCAATCATGCATCAAATACACATAAACTATGAATCATCAATATGTACCAACATCATCAACTATACACCTCATGTATGTGCCAACTCATCAACTACATGTCTCAACCATGTACCGAACATGTACCTCAACCAAAATCCCTCATCAATTCCATCATCCAAATATGATTTTTAACTATGTAATATACTTGGTGTATATGATCACATACCTGCAAACCTTCCTTAACTTTAACAACAAGAGACTATCATTTTCATCAAACTTTACTTTAGTCTCACATGACTAACTTTGGATTAGTAAAAAAACCTAACTTGCAATAATCATAACTATGTACCTGTAATGAATAAATATCTGAAAATGGTACACAATGTTCTTCAGTGTATTTTATGCAATTCCTCCATATTTCACTACTTGGAACCTCTATGAAAACGAATTATAGAAAAAAGACATACCTTGTTGAATTCTGGCTTAGTCTAGAGAGTGAACTTGTAGAGCATGCCCCATACATAATATTTGATGTATGGATATGAAAATTGCACACAGAATACTAAAGACTGTAATATAACCAATACATTTGGTCTTATGAAATTTGGATCTTTTATGAAGACGTTATGACATTTTTACTTGAAACACTTGTTTTAGACTAGGTTCAGGACTAGCCACAAACCCTATTTTCCACGACGTGTAACTCCAAAAATACAATGATCCACAAGATGAAATTTGTACCACAACTACTTTGATATGTTTCATAAATGTCCTCCCAATGTGATGGTCTGAATCATTCTATAAAAGACGTTATTTTGAAAATGGTGAGATGACTTGTAAATAACATACCTTAGAAAGCATCATCAAAAGAATGTATCCTCCCTTGAATTTCAGCCTTCTTTACTTCACCTTCCCTCTGAAATTTGGCTTAGATATGATTTGGTTACCTCATTCAGCTATAGATATTCAATAATCTCAAGTGTGATTAAAATGAGAGAGCCTTGCCTCTTATTTATACTTTCATGTAGCTTCCTCAAAGGGTTACCTTTTAACCATCTTAACCCACTTTCCTTATTTTAGGGTTAACCCACTTCTAACCACTTGTCCACTCAGTAATTTCTCCACTAACTTTATTATTTAAATAATTTATTTTGTGTTCTATTTGACTTATATTACACTCATCAATTTGTGATCTATTTGACATATTTTGTGTTCTTAAACCACTTTGACTACTTTGACCTTTTGGGGCTTCTAGATGACCCATGAGGGTTCTCAAAGTTCACATGGCCATAACTCTCTAACTGTGAGGATTTATGTGACGTTCCACATACCAATGGAAATGGCATGAAATGTAATATCCATATAGAATATTGTTACATGCAAATATATCAAAACTCATAGCATTATCCATCAAACAAGATTAGGTCCATTACCCAAACATTTGTGCTACTGAAATTTGCTACCAGACTTTCTTCAAGGGTTTACATCAATGAAAACTGTTGGCACAAATTTGATCAGACCAGGGTCCTTCTTAGGTTACCAAAAAAAGGTACCATGTAGTCTAGAGCATTGGAATTTTCATCTCCTATGAAGAGAAGAAGTCTCACCCGAAGCGTTGCTGAGATAGATAGATAGGGAAGAGTAGGGAAAATACTAAAGAGGATCCATAGATCATTCACAACTCATTCTTGTTCTTGCACAAGAGACAACATTAGATCTGAAACATCTAACCACATTAATTGAACCTACTTACATTATGAACAATGATTAAACATAGAACCATCAGACGGAACTCATAAACCATAAAGGAACAATGTAATGCATAAGTAAACATACAAAAACACAACATATTTTGAAATTTTGGTTCTCCTTCATATTAGCTCCAGGATCTTTCCTTCATTATAGAATCAGAGTTACATAGAAAGGTTTAGTACAGACTGTGGATTTTCTCTTCTTGACTTACAACAAGTTTCAACAAATAATCCCAAAACCTTGGGCGACTCTAATAGACATGACTCAACCCAACTCTAATCCAAGCAACGAACTGAACGAACAAAAACAACAACACCAACCCTTTTAAAATTATATTCAACCCTATATATAGCTAGGTTGTGTCTTCCTTCTCGGCTTACGTGCTTCCTTGTTCTGTTGCAGCCTTTTGTTGCTTAGTTGGCATTGCGCTGGCTTCCAAAACTACTTTTATGTTACTCTTTCTTCCATCCTCCGATGAAGTTTGCACGACTCATGATTAATAAAAACTTGCACAATTCTTACCCAAAAATGAAGGGCCCAACAAGCTCCGACCACAATCCTTGAATCGTCCTCGAGTCAAGCACTTGGTTATTTCACATCCTCCAGGAGTAGTTGTTGTTTTCCCTTGTACAACTTTTATTCTTCTTTGAGATCTTATGTTTGTGCCTTTTCTTCCTTTGCCTCCTCAAACAAAGGGCCCAATTCTGGTACCAACTCTAAGGCCCGATGATTTACTCCTTGAAATATTTCAACCTTGTCCTGCCATTTTCGGGAGAGGAGTGATGCCTCTACAAGAAACTGTTGTGTTGTCTCTTTTCTGTGCTCATTTGGCTTGGCCGTAACTAACGTGTTCCACTCAGAATATGTTGTTGCATCGACTTGATGCATTTGCATGTAGTCTGTCTGAATGATTGGTCGAAATTCATGCATCTCTTTCTTGCCTATGAACTGTGCCTCGTAGAGTGTATTCATCTCATTGTCGGCTTGTTTAATTTGGTCGAACTTTTGCTACTTCTCCATAGGGTCCATTGTGACAACAAATTCCTCGTTCAACACCTGAATTTTTGTTTTGACCTCCTCTAAAACCTGATTTCTTCAAGCGATGATGCCCATCCAATCAATGACTTCCTTAAATATTTGGGTGCAGTCCGTTGTGTGCTTGTGAAGTGCATCTCGGGCATTGTTTCCTTGTAGTATTATCTTTTGCATATGTTCCTGTAGCTACTGAGTTTGTTGTTCTGCTTCTTGCTAGTCTTGTTGTAGCTTCACTTGTATCTTCTCAGTGCGGGTAGCGAGTTATGTCCATGCTTCTTGTAACAGATCGATATGTTGCTCTAGCTCACTTATCTCACTGGCTTCAGGTAGATCGAGCGCAACCTTCCGGATCTCCAGGAAGGCTTCTGCAAGTTTTTCCTGCACTTTTTCCAGTTTGCGATGGAATTGGATTCTATCATGTTCTTCCTATGTTCGACATAATTGTGCAACAACCTATTCTTTCCTAGCAATTTCGACTGATCTCTCGGCTTCCTGGAGCCTTTTCTCTAGTTGGTCTGTGGAGGCTCTAATTAGTCCAAAAAAATATGACGCTGGACATTGAACCAGGTCTGTAGATGACATAGCTGCATCAGTCAGTGCTTGTGTCTGTAGAGGGAGTCTCCTTGCAGTTGAGTGGAATGAACGGGTTTCTACCTCCTCCTCCATTGGTGGCACTGGTGTGATCCTCCACCTTAGGTCTGCGGGTAAAAGCGTCAGAACCCCAGTTCTGGTTATGCAGAGCTACATCAATTCTTCACATTGTTGGGGGTTTTAGAGGACTTGCTCCATTTGCACTTGCATGGCTGTCATATCTGGTTTCATTGTTGAGTCTGGCTCATTGTGCACATCTAGTATCTTTGTATCTTCCGATACGTATGCATCATGCATCGTGATTTCTTGGGCATTCTCACCCTTGGGTGGTGAGGTGATTTGCTGGTTATGGTCAGGTTCCATCTCTTCTGTGCTTCAGGAAGATTCTTCCCATGCTGAAGACTCGGGTTATTGTTCCCAGGTGTTCAGATTCAGAACATCCCTCATCGTGATCTGCCCTGCGGTTTTGGGGTCGGGGTCAAGAAATTCTGATCTAGTATTGGGGGATTCTATGGTTGTCCGTGGGGGTTGTCATTCCTCTGTCTCTGGGTGGTCGAGTTGCATCAGCTCTAAGTTTGTGGTCTGATGTGGAATGGTGGTGAGGAGGTTTGGTAATTGGAGTGGTGGGGGTTGCTCAATGATGAGTGTAGATGGAATTGTTTCAGGCTCTGGGTCATCCTAAATATCAATGAAAGTGGTGATTTTGGTCGTGGCGTGGGTATGGGGAGAGGCATATGCAAGGGGTTGTGGGTTCATGGGTTTGTTCGGGGAAACCCCTATTCTAGGCTTCTTCAGTAATGGTTCAGTACCGAGCACAATGCCCAAGATCTGGTTAACCTACGCACCTGATAGCACAACATCATCTGGCAATTGACGACGACCTGATCATTTCCTCCACTCCAAATCTTGTGTCTCTTCTTCCTCCTCGGAGTCGGTCTGTACCGGAGTGTATGGCTTCTTCGGCTTGGGGCTTGAGCTCGGTCCCTCTCCTGCTTCCTTGTCTTTTTTCTTGAGAAACTCGACAGGAAAAATGTAATGAATTCCTAATTTATGTGGGTCGTGTTTAAATCCCGACCATGACATGACCTCCTTATCGAAAGCTTACTCATCCAAATAGAATGGTAGCGGCCTATGGAAATGTTCCCGGCTAGCATGTCTCGGCCAGACACATGTGTTATGCCAGTTCATGCTGAAGGTGATATTACTCATGTTATTATTGAGGATCTCCCGCGGGATGCACAACCTCTTTGCTGTGTCTATCATAACATTATACCATTTGGAAAATGTTGCGTTGTTGAGTGTTGTGTTCTCCGAGTCTGGTCTGGACTGCCATGGCTCGAACATATTCACCAGGTGCCCTTTATCTAGTATTTTCAGTTGTCTTCCCACAGGTGACTTCCATTTGATCATTGTGAATGCCACAAGTAGATATCCATAGGTAAAGGTGCCTCCCTTATCCTGTACCTCCTTGCAAGATACTAGTAGTTCCTCTAGAAAGAAAGTACACCAACTGAACACTGCTCCGTGTGTGTAGAAGTCGGAAACTGATAGCGCATCTAAAGTGAATTCTCCCTTATAATAAGACTGCATAGCCTTGTTGGATATGACGTAGAAACTAGTCTGGATTGTTTCAGGAAGTATTGGTTCAATGACTGTTGTGCATCCTCCTCTCTTTGTGTTAAACTTCTCGTACAGGATAAGCTCGCCTTTCTTCTTCCCATGCTTGCTGGGGCCCTGAAATCCCTTTGACACATCCTCTCCTTTGGAGGATAGTCTAGTAAGTTGTTGGATATCTTTTTCATGGATTGGATACTGCTTATCCAACCATAGACTTATGTCATGCACTTTGCTTATCATAAATTTCGTGCGGCATGCAATTTCTCCGGTGGTGCCAAAGACTGGTAAGTCTCTCAGGTTCATGATGGTGGAGTTAAATAGGTTGATGAACTCCTTTTTCAGTATAAAGTGCATATCTCTGGTTCCATCTGGAGCCAACTCCCAAAATATGTCTGGGTGCATCTGTGGGAACAAGGATGAATCCGTGAGGTCAAGGTCGAGTAGCTTAATGTGATCTACTTTCCCTTTGAGGTCACCTATGATCTCGACCCGGGGGTCGAAGAGCTCATCTGGTACTGCTTCTTTAGTCATGGTGCTCTAGCTTGTTGTGGCTCTCGGCATTAGCGCTTCTGTGACAATTAAAAACTAGGGCTACATTTACAGCTTTGGCAGTGGTCCTAACTGGTTTGCATGGCTGAGTTCGGAAATGGCTATGCTCATTTTAGAAACAATACATTCTTAGTTGAGTTCTGAGAGTCTTATGTCTGGCTTAACGGGTAATTTTTAGCAATAACTGCTCCTCATCATGACCGTATAGACGCAACAGGGTGTGAGTTCTCCGATGGGACAGTTTGATCAAGGTAAATCCTATTGGGTGATCTTAGTATTTACTCATTTGAGTGGAATAGGGACGTGGCCAAATTGAGACCTTTCTATTTGTTGGGTGGGTGTCCCGGTGAAAAATTCGATGGAATATTGGCATAATGCGGATTTATGGCTTAACAGGCGATAGTTAGGGTACCAGAATGGCAATAAAGAGTGTGATTAGACTGGGTTTTCATGGCCTTTAACTCAGATTGGATTGGGATTCATGGTTCCTCCAACCACAAAGGTTTTCCCTGTCATCTTTAATGACTGTCATTAATGGAATTTCTCATGCTTCAGGTTCTGTACTACTGAGTTGTCAGCTTTGTATCAACCAAAACTTAAACAAAACAAATGAACCATGTGTTATGGCATAACACTGCGCACACGAACATTATTTACTGAATTTACAAAATTTCAGAAAGAAAATGAAACTCAAATCTAGCTATTGTAAAAGCTCCGTCGAACTAGAGCGATTGTCCTTCTTCTCAATTTTGAGATAGGTAGGGGTTCAAGTGAGCGCCATTCACCCATCCCGTTCGTAGCACACCATCCAGTTGTGCGATTCAGACTACTCTTGATGGTCGGATATCCATAACTAGGAAGGATCCCAACCAGTGCATACGCAACTTTCCAGGATGCTTCTGGTATCGACTATCGTAGAGTAACACCTTGTCCCCTTATGTAAATACCTTGGTCTTAATGTGTCGTTCATGCCAAGTTTTTTGTCTTTACTTTTCAACCGACTGATGGTAGTTTGCTAGAAATATGGTTTCTTCGATTTCTTGTAGCTTCGCAAGTCTCTGTGCCACTGATTATTCGTCTGTCATATGTGTGGCTTGTGCAATATACAGACTTGGAGTGATGAACTATGCGACACCACTACCTCTTTTCCATAAACAAGCTGGAACAATGTGTATCTATGGAGTTTCTTCGTGGTTGTCCTGTAGGCCCATAGTACCGCTAGAACTCTATCATCCCAGTCCTCTTGATTTGTGCAACAGAACTTTGTTAGTCCCTTTTAGAGGATTTTTTTGAAGGCTTCGACTATTCTGTTGGCCTGTGGGTGGTATGGAATTCTCTTGTGATGTTGAATCATAATTTTTTTTGTAAGTGTTTCTATAGTGCTGCTAATGAAATGATTTCCCTAATCGTTGGTTAGACTCCTGGGACATCCAAAGAGAGTAATGATATTTTAGAAAATGAACCTGACAGTAGTATCTTTTGAACAATCCTGTACCGTTGTTGCTTCTGCCCAATGAGTAAGGTAGTCAGTTGCGGTAATGATGTACCTTGCCTTCGAATTTTTAGCTGTGGGGTTGATTGGTCCAATGAAGTCAACTTCACATTTCTCAAATGTCTGTAGCACTCTAACGGGTTGTAATGGAAGTTCATCTCGACGTGACAACTTTCCCACTCTTTGACAAACATCACACGATCTGGCGTATGATTTTGCATATTTGAAAAGTGTTTTCCACCACAGTCCTTCCTGTAGAACCTTTTGTGCTATTTCCTTTCCTCCTACATGTCCTCCTGCAATTCCACTATGGAATTCCCAGAGTATATCATGTCTTTCATGATCTAGGACACATCGTTTGAGGATGTTGTCTAGTCCTAGTTTATACAATTGCCCAACGATCAACTAATAATATGCTTCTCTGACGACCATGTGGCATTTTTGGGTTGCAGAATATGTTTCGGGACAGACCCCTGTACTGAGAAAGATTTCTATGTCCTCCAGATATTCTGGTATGGCCTCGGTCCTGAACAAATCTACATCTGGGAGCTGGTCATCCACTGCTCCGCTACTTTCTCCTGACTCTAGTCTAGATAGATGGTCGGGTTCGACGTTGCATCATCCTGGCTTGATGATGACTTCAAAGGAAAATTCCTGAAATAACAACAACCATCTGCAAATTCTCCCTTCCAACACAGGTTTGTTAACTAGGTATTTTAACGCTGAATGATCAGTAAAGAATTTGAAATGAGACCCTAACAGATAATGTCTAAATTTATGTAAAGTGTATATCATGGATAAGCCTTCCCATTATGTCATTGTGTAGTTGTGCTCTTATTGCGACAACTTCCGGCTCGCAAAGTAGATAGGCTGATCCATAGCTCCATCTCCAGGTTGCGTTAAGATAGCCCCTAAGACAATTCTTGAAGCATCCACATGGACTTGAAATTCCTTCTCCCAGTTTTGGAATATCATAATCGGTGTTGTAATGAGTTTCTCCTTAAGTGTCTCAAATGCTTTGTCACATTCAGGAGTCCATCGAAACGTTTCATCCTTTCTTAGGAGGTTTTCCATAGGTGCAGTAATGTTGGCATATCTTCGAATGAACCTGCGATAGTAATCTATGTGTCCAAGTGTAGAGCATAGATTTTTAGCACTCGTAGGTGGCGACATATTCACAATGACCGCAACTTTAGTTGGGTCTACCAATACTCCTTCTCGAAAGACTATGTGGCCCAACAAATTTCCATGTGGCACACATAAGATACATTTCCTGAGGTTTAATGAGATCTGTAACTCTCGACATTTGTCAGACATTAGCCTTAGCAGTGCTACATGGTCCTTAAGTAGGCTATATATTGTCCAATCATCCATATATACTTCTATGAACTTGTGAATGAACTCTCTAAAGTATTCTATCAAAATCCTCGAGAAAATTGTAGGGGCATTCTTTAAACCAAATGGCATAACATTGTATGCAAAAGATCCCCATTCGGTAATGAAAGTGGTTTTTCTCTTGTCCTCTTCAACAATCTTAACTTGATGGTATCTTTAAAATCCATCTGTAAATGAGTATGCTTCCTTCCCCGCAACCTTTTCTAGGACCTCATCAGTAAAGGGTGTTGGGAAAGGGTCATGCAAATAGACAGAGTTGAGGCTTCTATAGTCCACATAGACTCTAATATCCTCAGTGTCTTTCTTTCTTTGAATGACTATCGGGCTGACCCATTCTACTTCTTATATCGAAAAAATGAGACCTGCTTCTAACATCTTATCAATATCCTTCTTGACTTTCTCTTTTAATCTTAGGTTAAGACAATATGGCCTATGTCTGATAGGCTTGGATCCTGGTTTTAACTCAATCTTCATTTCTCCCATAACTCCTTTGATTCCCTTCAATTCTGAAAAAGTATTTGGGAACAAATCTTCTTATTCTCGCATTAAACTCTATATTTCTTGACTAGTTTGCTCATCCCAGTAATCTCCCACCAAATCTATTTTGGGTTGCTCTTCGGTCCCTATGTTAAGTTTCTGCAATTTCAAAGGGTGATTGTAGGAACTATCAATCTGGCTAGGTATGGTGTTTTGGATTTCTCTGTTCCCCTCGGTCACTTTGATGGCTAGGTTTCTCAGTTCTTCTAATTCATCTAGGCTTTTGAAGCTTTGCTAATATGATAGCATTCTAGAGGCTTTTCAATCAAGGGTAAGTGGAGTTTACTCTGAAGTTATTGAGTATGCTTGGGACACACTACCAATTCTAATATGTTATCACTATTGGCTATAAAATGAAGTTGTTTAATCTTTTGTAGGACTAGTTCAAGCTCGGGGGACTTACTTGTGAATGAGAAATCTTTGCAAAATTGAGCCGCCAGTGTCTGCCAATCGAAGGTCTGTCATCTGGTTTCCTCATGTATAAACCAATATTTCAGGATTGGGCCTAGAGAATGGGGAATACCTGAACCCAGAAGTGAGAGGGTATATCCACAGCCTACCACTGTGCCACACACTGTTGAATGTGTATCCTAGGGTCCTATTCTCCATTGAACAGTGGCACAACGTGGAGATCCATCTACATTTCTGATTCTAACTGCTCCCTATTCCAGAACTTGTACTTGAGAGCTTGCTTCACCTCATCCCAAGTTATGAGTGTGGATTTATGAGTAGCCCACCATATGGTGGGGGTGTTATGGAAAGCTATATTTAGTACTGAGATTCTTTGATCTTCTCCCACAGTTTCTTCCATATTCTGCAAAATGTTGTCTAGATCTGAGGTACCATTGTATACTGGGTGTTCTCTGACTTCGGTCCCAACCCATATCGTCATTCTGATAGTTATGCATCTTCTTGAGAATATTTCATGAAAACCTTGTTGCCAACTATCAAAAGCCAGTTCTGAATCTTCGTCTGCTAACTGTATACTTTTCCATCTTACTGATCTATCTACACTGGGGTTTATATAATCGTTTCTTGTCCCAGTTGTTACAGTGTACAACTGGTCTAGGTCTTCTCCTTCCATATTATTGTCTGTTGGTTCTATGTACCTGGGTCCTACATATGGATCCAAAGGTTGAGCTACCTTGATTACCTTAGCTTCAAAAGTCATGGTATCTTTCTTTAAGTCAATTACTGCATAATAGTCATAGGCCCAATCGATGCCAAGTAGTGTAGGGTAGGGGTCCTTGTCTCCCATGATCTCAATGACTTCAAAGTCAACCACTATTTTCACTTCTGCTACATCGATTTCCACGTTCTCCAGTCTTCCTATGGGAAAGATACAATATTGGTTTTCCATTCTTAACAGAATTGGGGAATATGTCAGTCTTGATTTAACTAACGCTTCCTAGGTCTTCTTGGGTAGAATGTTCACATTTGACCCTAGGTCCAACATGACGTCCTTAATTTCGAAGTCATCTAACTGGGCTATCGGTCAGAATTATTTTCTGGTTCTTACTTTTCGTCGTTGGACTCTCTGAGTACTCTTCTCAGGAAGGTTAGCTCGAATCCTTCCTTATGAGGTTTCTTCATTCCCTAAGACTAGGTACAGTGCATTACAAAACTTCTCTGTCAGTTGATCATTCCCTAGAATGTCAAAGCATAATTGAAACCAAAGGTCAACTGCGTTTTGAGGTTGCTCAAGTTTTCTTGGTATGCCTATGGGGTTTCTGGGTGAAGGGGGTGAATCAGGGACTTGTGCCACCTTAGGGTATACAAACGGTTGAGGGGGGTTCTCTTGGATTTCATGATTAGGAATAATCTGGAATACTTCTATGGCATCTTTAAAGAACATTTTTTTCTTTAGGGGGTGTTGGGCTCTAAAGATGTCCTAAAAACAACCTCTATGCATCAACCAAAGGTAGGTGTTGGCACAAGCATTTTACTTGTCGCCTACATAGGTTCTTGCCTTTCGTTTTCAATACCCAGCCTCCAGAGATGCAACACCTGTAAAGGAACAAAAATCGTAAAGGGAACGACAGTTGTTCTATTCAAAGGAAAAACATGACTTGCAAAAGGAACAACAATCGTTACATTGGGCCGAACTAATGTTGAATTAATTGCATTGTAGTATTTTCCCAACTTATCTAATTTGTCAACCCGGGGGTCAGAAATTGACGAAGCACACACAAAGTATATGAAAGATTGAAGTGAGACTAATCTAATCTAATGTTTAAGCTATGACTGAAATTGAATCATTAATCTAACACATGACTGAAATAGAATCATTAATCTAACACACGACTGGAATTGAATCATTAATCTAGTTGCATAAATGAAATTACTCTAAGAACGGGAAATTGCGTAAAGGAATTAATCTAGAAATGGAGAACTACATGAAGGAAAAGCAAGTACAACATGTGAAGAGTTAAATAACACAACAACATATGTGAGCTCACTCTAATGAAGCAATCTTATATTAAAATAACCAAATCAA
>SNQJ01S0019613.1:39940-67961 GCA_010110895.2 Picea sitchensis
TCAAATGGTTCAAGGGTCCTCCTTTGACAACAAACCCATCAGCTGCATCACCCAGAGTTCTTTCACTACTGTGCGCAGTTCATTTCATTTGTAAGGAAAGCATTGTGTTGAGGGCCCCGAAGAGCCTTCCGCTGGAGGGAGAACGAACCCCTGGTCTCTTTCTTCAGCGTGCTCTGGTTTCATTAATACACTAGCCTGAAACCATTGATGACCCCTGTGTCTTATGTTTGATGTTTTTGTTTATTTTCGCAGTGTTATTTGTTGTTAGTTGATGTTAAATTGTAGTTTGTTTTGTTTCTGTTAACCCTTTTGCTCCACAGCTGTTCTACCCTGTCGGACCCAACAGGGTATGCAAGCGCTCTCCATTTGCTCACCTGGTGACCATTTGAATGCGAACACCTACCGAAGAAATCACCATGTCAACTACTAGATCCAAATCATCGGAAGTCGAAGGCATGGGAGATGATGGAAAATCAACATCAGGAGGGGAGATAGAGTGTATATCTTCTCGAATTTCTTCACGAGGGGGAAGAAAAGAGGATCGGTGATGGTTATTATCCTGAGGTAACTTGTCAATGTGAAACATTTCTGGAATAGATTCATCAAAAGGAAAAATTGGGGAAATGCAGTCGATTGTTGACAACAAGGAACTCAACCGGGATTGCATCGAGGAACTATCGGGTGCCGATAGATGTTGGTCATCCGACGAGGGAGAAGTGGATTGGATAGAAACGTATGATGGTTCGGTTGGACCAAGTGGCACGGTGTCACCTAGTGCATCGAATTCCAATGGACAAGGTACAATCCAAGGGTTAGATGATTCCAAATATTGATAAGCCGCAGTCGAAATCATATTGACGGTGGAAATATGATGTGTAGTCAGTGGAAGTGGTGTAGGGAAGGTACCCATGAGGCTAGAATATTTCAGTAAGACAACACCAATTCTTTCATATGTGATCTTGTGGTCTCTCAAGAAAGGAATATTGTTGGTAGAGAGAATGCGAGCATTGGTCATGCAGAAATCCAACTGATCAACAGTGACAATTTTTCCCTGATGAGGAAATTGGACACATCGAAAAACTGACGAGGCAACGACAGTCATAGCATAAAACCAACTTCTTCCAAGTAACAAGTTGTAATAGAGGGGAGCATCGACCACCTCGACATCAACAGTAATAGTTTTTCCACCCAATTGGATGGGAAAGGACTGTAAAAGCCCGTGGGGATGAAAACCTCGCCCATCGAAGGCGCGTAACATCATTGGGGATTTGTTAAATGCAGGTGATTTTAAACCTTTCCAACATGCTAAAGACATGACACAAGTTGAGTCTCCCTCATCCAAAATAGTTCGGTGGATTTGTTGATTGTGAACAACAACATCAACTTGGAAAGCAAGTTGGTGGGAGATTCGAGATGCATAATTGTCCAGGTTAAACATGATATGGTTGGACGACTCAGGATCAACAGTGCCAAGAGTGGCCAAGAGCATTCTACGTTGACTGGGGCAGTGCTTTAGAACTTCTAATGCATACATAGCACATAGTGCTTGAGCCAAATATTCAACAATGTTGTAGTTTTGGGTAGCACATGAACTAGGATTAAAGGTATCTTTGCGGATAGTGCTCTTAGGAGGGTGTAAGATAGAGTCAAACGTGGGTTTCTCAATCTTAAGTAGTATAGACGGAGGATTAACTGATGGAAGACTAATGGAGGACGATGATGGATCTGGTAAAGTACCGGTACCGTTAATGTCTTTTCCTTTGTCAGGGTTACCTGGTGTGTCGTATGTCTTAGAGTGAGTGTTCAAATTAATCCCATTAAACATATAAATATGTGAACTCGATGAGGCCTCATCATGAGGATCACTAGAACTACCCCCAGGAGAGGGGGTTTGAGTAACCATGGATTGTTGTTGTGGAAAAGGTTGAGTAAGCACAACGGGTAGTGACTTTCCTTGGAAAATTTGAGCCACTTCATTTCAAAGTGGACAGTATCGAGTGTAGTGATAGTCACCACAAATGATACACAAAAATTTCAGTTTCTGTTGTGTTTTCTTTTCAGTAGCAGGTGTTTGATTTTTTGGTTGTTCATTGTTATTTTTTGATTTATTCTTTGTCTTCTTCTTACCTCCGAATTGTTGTGAAGGGGTATATTGAACTGCATTCACCTCAGAGATATGATTTTGGGGGGAGGTAGAGGATAGTGTGGTCGATTGGGAAAAAGATTGAGTTTTGAAGGAACCGATAACACTATCTGCATGAAATGAGGATGACAGCTTAAATGGATCGGTATTAGCTCGAGCAACATTTGGAAGCAAATCATACAAAGTACAAGATTGGTAATAAACCAAATCTAAATACTAAGCCCGAGCGATGGCTTGTTCCTCTATGACCACACCACCCATAGCGACATCACGAGTGATCGGGGGTAACAGTGATTTAGTAAACCATTCCGCCAATAGTATGTCAGGAATGACTACCTTGATCATCCTTCGTCGTCGCCTCCACTCATGAATATGGTTTGAGCTATGCACTGAGTTAGTTTGACAAAGGGAGGTCAAGAGTTCAGTACCCATCTTGTAGCAAATAGGCAGTTGAAAGTGCATGAGGAAAGACATGGCAAGGGAATTGAAATCATGGAAAGAAGCACGTGGTAGTTCGATATACCACTTTGCTACTGAACCGGTAAGTGTTCGCTAGAAAAGATGCAAACGTACAGAATCATCCATGAGGGAGTTTGATGAACACCACAAATGGAAAGTCATCACATGGTTGTTTGGATATTCACCAGGGTTTCCGTCAAATTTCAGAATATCAGAAGGAAGTTTAGCTGGAATGACTGGCCAAACCGGTGAATGAAAAATAAGATCCTTAGTTAACCAAGACAAGTCTGGGAGATCCAGAGTCAAAAGGAAAAGTAGTTGTCAGTTAATTTGCAGATGATACTGGTGCGGCATAGGAACACCAGTAGGACCATAAACTAGGTTAGGTGGATATTTGTAACTAGTAGGTCCTCCTACAGACGGTTGTTGCTGGCCAGAATAAGCAGGATTCGATGATGGGTGAGAAACATTTGCATAACCCGGTGGGTTCTGAGCATTATAGGCCGGGTGATTTTCTTTTCCATGAGGAGGATAAACATTTTTCCCTTTAGAATTGTAAGGAGTATATCCAGGAGGTGGATACACATTAGGCCCATGAGGAGGATAAGACTGTGGTCCCGGAGAACTCCAGGTGGTGTTTGGGATGCCGCCTAGATAATATTGTCTGTAAGATGTTCTGTAAGGAACAAGATTTGATACCCCTCCTAGTGGATTATGAGATGAGTACCCCCCAACATGGGGTTAAATGAAAGTGCCTCCTGAAGATACTCCCCAGGATTGTGAAGGGTTTCTAGCAAACGAAGGTTGCCCCCCTACCAGCAGTGGATTACGATAAGGAAATGACTGGAAAACAGAGGTTTCCCTCCAGGAGGAGCATGAAAAGGGGGTAGGCCCACCATGGAAAGGTATTCCTCCAGGAGGGAAAGGTTCGTTAGATGGTGGTTTCCCTCCAACCGGTTATGTTGGGCTAGCAGGGGTCTACATTCTCAGGTGAGCAGATGTCCCAACAGGATCATGTGGAACATGTGGAGCTATAGAGTAAAATCTTGTAGAAATGGGGGTAGAGATTGGAGTGCCCTGGAGATGAGTAGAGGTGATGAGTCCAGCATTAGGATGGACTTGTGTTGGTGTAATAGTAGGGTTAATAACCTGATCGATTAGGTGATTCATGGTTTGACCGAATGGTCCTGTTTCACTGGGAGGATCATGAGAATGAAAGGGTTGTCGAAAGGATTCGAAATGTTCATAGAGATCACGTCCCGATGAAGTACTCCATATAGAACGAGCATGTGTGGGATTGGTATCGGTGCTAGGATGAATAGGAGTCCTATACTCATCACCAAAGATTGGTTCTGTGGATCCCATATATGTTTCGGTAAAAATCCTCTCAGGTAATCGTGGGACCTCTTCGTCTATGATGTTCCCAAGGGAGTCTAAACGAATCAAAAGTGGTTTGAGAGGGGTTATCGACACATATGTAGTGGGATTTTCAACCGTAACCAAAGCACCTTCTGAGTTATCTAACGGAGGAGCAATAACACTTCCATTGTCGAATTTATTTTCTACCTCTCTACGGTAGTTGTCTTCTGGAGGGTTAGGAGGTAAGGGTTGATAGCCTTCTGAAGGCAGCCCTTGCATCCTACGTGATTAGCGAATACCTTTATCATCTACAGGCTCAATTGTGGAGAATAACAGGACACACTGAAAATCTAGGGCCAAATAACAAAAAGAAACAACATACGCTACTAAAATCTAGAAATCAACCAAGCAGACAAAACTTCTCTCGATGATTGTACTAGTTGGTGATGAAATCCATATAGTTACAATGGAGACCTGCTTAATGGACTTTCACCTTGGTGCAAGCTTCAACACATTAATTGTGGATTTACCCTCCAAGGAGCTTGAATGAGTTTGACCAATGTCTGTTCCAGGTATAGTGAGACTTCCCTTCACTCTCACCTTGTGTAAGTACCTAAATATTATGGCAACTAAAGACACCAATTTGCAGTGAGTCCCTGGGCGGGTATAGTCGACAGTCCGATCCAAAACGTATGGGTAGGATAACAAGTCCGAAATCAACTCAAGAAGCTCCCACACATAATTGTCGGTATACCTCCAAGCGACCCCCAATATACAATCCGACCACTGCAAACATTTGAACCACGGAGGGATAATCTCCGTAATTCACCCGAATGTGACCTCGTGTGTAACCCTTGTGTGAGAGGGGGATCCCAGAAAACCAATACGAAAATTGGATTTGACTCTCCCTAGCTCAGGATGCTAATGTTTGTTTTGAAAACTTTGGAGAGTTGTACTCACAGCCTAATCCAAAGTGCTAACCCTAGTCTATTGTTGGTGGAAGATCCTAAAAACAAAAAGTGTTCTAGATAATTTTTAATTAGCGTTCGTTTTACAGTTGTTCTTTACTCAAAGGGTGTATGAAAGTGAAACTGATGGAATGATGACTCAATTCCCAAAAAGATGCATAAAAGATGAAAAGAAATCATTTTTTTTCAATGAACGCCTATTTAAGGGAAAGAGAAAGAGTCGTCTTCACTATCAAACACTAATATGGAACGTCCTCAATCAATTTGTTCTCAATTGAATGTAATACAATGCTAAAACATTTCAGAAATGCCTTCTAATATTCAAACCAATCACTAATATGTATCTTTGTCGTTTGTATGCGAATGATGATTAATTAAATGCAAAAAATTCTCCTGCCAACTATCCTTTTAGTTCAAGGAGATTCAGACAAGCATAAGAAGATTTCGCACAAACAACACACCCTCTTGCTATGATTGAAACAAGAAGCAAAAAGAAAACAAAATATAACAAAGAAAATAAAACCATTCACACAAAAGAGAGATGTTTAAGAACAATGAACTCAAAGAACCAAATGAGATGATTTACAGATTTATGATGCCCTTCACCAGAGTTCCCGCTCAATCGGATAAGAGAGAAGAAAGTAGTGGATCAATTCCAAGTTCTCAACAGCAAAAAAACTAAAAATAAGGAATAAGGCCACAAAATCTGGATAGAAAAGTGCTTATTTCTCAGAAGGAAGGATGTCAAAGGTCCATAGGAAGAAGCATTGAATCACAAATAAGCTCAGCAAGTGAAAAAACAGAGACTGGATCTAAACAAATGCAATTTTGGAAAGGATTTTTTGCAAAGAGAGGTTGGCGCTCTTATGTAAGGGGCACCAGAGCATTATAATTCTATGTCTAATACCTTCAGGAAGTGTTGGCGCCCTGTTAACAAGGTAAAGGAGCGTCGGTGTCCTAATACCTAGAAAATTGTCCAAAAAACCCTAAAACTCAGTTAAACTTTGGCATTCAGAGTATGTGTGATGGAATAAGGATTTAATCAACATACGAAATCAAACATACAGGATGAACAAGGTATAAGAAGAACAAAGGGTAAGACAAGGTCTATGAGGAAAACCAAAACTAAAAGTTTTGATTCGTCCCCAGTGGAGTCGYCAATTTCTGTAGTAGGAAAATCTCCCTRCGGATAGGTAGATCTCCTCTTGAGAGATAGACTCTTAAAACTTAAGACAGAATATGCTTATCATGGACACTGAATTCCTTTTATATCTAGATAAACTAATGTGTGAGGAGGAAGGAGAAAAKAAGTACCTTTTACCAGTGTTTGTCCCTGCACGGTTCGAGTTGAGCTTCAATCTTTCACTCCTCRATAAGCCCTGTAAACAAACAAAAGTAAAAACAACTTCCTACTCTACTGAGATTATCTTGAAATAGACCTATATATTAGAGACAAATTCATGTGAGATCAAACACAGATTTGAAATAAACAGGCCAAGTATATTATATTAAAGAGAACAACAACGAAGAATGCTTACAACCATAGATGTGAGTGTAGCAGCTCCATCAAGCCTTCCTTGTCCGAAACCTTGCTCAAACAGTCCACACACCAAATGATGATGTTCCAAAAGACACCTTCTTCATGAGATCATAGGTTAGATGCTTCACAATACTTTCTCCATCCCTTTTCACCATGAGAAGGCCTATTTAAATAGGCTTGGAGAGGCCCAACTACTTGAGATATCTTTGGGGTAAATTRAGGATTTTCCTCCTCCAGTTATGGATCTTCCCTAAGATCATGGCTTGACCAAGTATTCGAAGCCAACCACCTTTAGATATTGAGGGGATCTTCCCCTCAATATTCTCAACAAACCAAAATTCGCTTGGAATAGGTAGCACTCCTCCAACAAGTGCATCCGAGCGTTATAGAGATCCTTGAAAGAGTAGTAGCAAGCGTTGGCACCCCTAATAGTGGAAACGCTCCCCATAAAGGGTATCAGGGCATTATAACACTCCCTGTTAGTATAGGGGAGAGCACACCTCTCCAAAAATATCTTTTGAGTGGGTTTTCTAGTGGCAAAACACTTGTACTTCTAGTAGACTAATTCCTCCTCTTCAAGACTAATATTTGAGGTGTCCTAAGTGTCCCTGTCATGTTGTTGGAGGAATGACATAGGAAAGAAGGCAGTATGATGTCAGCAACACTTATACACTTGTGGTCAAGATGCGACACTTGAAATGACGATACTTGCGAAGTGAGTAATTTTGAGGTGTAACAGCGTGTGCACATGGGCAAACTATCTTCTTCCCGCGTGTACATGTGGGTTGTGCTTGGATAGCCCGCGTACACATAGGGCTGATCTCTTTAAAGGTCAGCGCCCCGCCATAACACAAAAATAAATGAAAAAAAGGAAGAAGGAAATGCAAGAGAGGTTAGTGTATACTTACTTGGTCCAAACGGAAGTTCGTTTCATCCACTGAAGCTCCCGACATCAATTATTTTGGAAAAGGGGTGTTTTTTTACTTTTGGTCAATTCTCAATTTACAATGGTGATAATCAGCTGCCAACTTTCTATTTATAGACTTTTTGGCCCTTTTTTGTCATTTTTTTGGACCCTTTTCGTCATTTTTTCTAGCTTGAAAATCGTCTACTATAGTTCTTGAGTTTCTTAGGGGATGTTACGATAAGTGTTACTTTGGGTATTTAGGAAGTTTTTCGAGAGTTGGGTCAGTTTTAAAAGGTCTTTTGGTAAAAAATTGTTTTTCCAACTTTGTGCATATAAGATAGGATTCCACCTTCACTTGTTCCACATCGTTGTCTTTTTCGCTTTGCCATAGGATCGATCCCACCGAGTTGCAACACATAACCCTCACTCCTACTCTAGAAGTGTCGTAATTTATTGGTAGAGCCTACCTTCACATGGATTCCATAGGTAGATCCTGGTTTCATTTTGGTGTCCATGCCATCACTAATGACTATAGGCTCGGGAGTCCTTAGTATTTCTTCCTGATTATGAGTTTGAGCCTCATTTGCATGATTCATTATCACTCTTGACCTCACCCTTGGGACTCCCAAAACACAACGGGTCTTCTTTTAAGCCCTTTTCAGACCCTATAAACATGAAAATATTGCAGAGTGATCTTGTTGTCCTTCACGCTCGCTAAACTGAAATTTGAAGGCATGTCTGTCCGGTGGTAGTTTACCCCTTTTTCGGTCCGGATGGTCAAAAGTACGAACAAAGGTATACTCTAGGAGCCTCGGTTCTCTAGAAGAGTACTCTCAAGTATAATTTTAACCCTTTTTCAGGCCCGAGGGACTAAATTTTCGAAAAAGGAACCCCCACGGAGTCCATAGTTAAGCTCTTTTCAGACTCCCTAAAATCGAAATGATGGTCGAGTGGCCTTGTTTCTTCACACTTGTTAAATTGGTCCAGAATAACATCCCTTACGGAGTCCATAGTTGAGCTATTTTTATACTCCTTAAATATGAAAAGATTGTCGAGTGATCTTGTCTTTGTCCCACTCGTTAAAATGATTTTGAATAGACATCTTTTTGGTGCTAGTTTACCCCTTTTTCGAACTAACTAGACTACCTTCGAAAAAGGTACCCCAGTGGAGTCTCCTTTTACATTTTTTTAGACTCTCTAAAAATGAAAAACCACCTAGATTACCTTCTCTGGGCTCTTTAAAATTACATCAAAGGATGTTATCATACTGTCTTATTAATCACATTTGCATTCCCACATCTTTGTCCTAATGTCGGCTCCATGTTGCTCTCAACTGAACCATCTGAAGCATTCCTTATACGTAAGCATTGTATCACTTTGCCTCTGCATCTTTACACCTTGACCCATGTAGGATTTTTCTCGAGTGTCCTTTTCCTGCATATGTCCCCTTGCTCTAAGCATCAATGTGTTCCTTGTTCTTGGAACTAGTATGTTTGCGAAACTCAATCCTCCTTTGTAACGTAGCATTCTTTATTCTTTTTCAACCTTCCCAAAATTATTGAAAAAGACAAAAAAAATTCAAATATACCCCAAAAAGAGGAAGGGAAAAGTATTTTCTTTTTGTTGACAACACAATGAGTTGCCCTTGGACAAAGCACATCCTTTCATTTGTTCATCAAGCCCTAGGATTCAATATGACCTTAGGAAGTGATTCTCTCTACATAGAGTTGTGTCCTCCTCCGTTTGGTTACCCTTCTAAACATATGGAGAGTTTGCATTGCCTCCTTCATCACAAAATTATGTCAATGCCATGCTGCCTAAGTCTCATCTTTTTTCGTGCTTTCTTCCAAGGGAAGTCTTACTAAACTTGAGTCGACCTTTCTACAGTTTCTCTCTTTTCCTCATGCCCGACCACCCTGAAAGACCAATCAAGTCCTTCTTCAAAATCAATGAAGTTCTCTGCATTGATCACCAAGATCCTCTTGTTTGTTCCCAAAGAGCCATCGAAGACCTCTGGGTAGTGAAGTTATACATTGATATTACACTCCTACCCAAGTTTTGAATATTTTGAAGTTGTTTCTCGAGCTCTAAAGACCTCATATCTAGCCATCAGGTGTCATTGGCTTCTTTAAGATGGATACCATACATGTATATATTATGATTTTGAGATGTAGATCCACTGTGTACTACTCGTGGCTACACTTTATATAGTTATATGACATGGATCTGCAGTCTATTTGATTGGAAGCCATGATTTTATTTCATCCCGAGCATGGGTATGCCCGCCTCAGTGAGACAAATTTTTATTTTTGCAAATGGCACCTCCCAAACTCTGGTCCCTGGGCTCACTTGCTCCATACATTTGTGAAGATTTGTAATGTATTTCAGTCATTAGATGTTCTATTTACCTCACATATTAGGGAGCATATGTTATAACCCTAAATTGCACCAGACATGCATACTTGGCATCAGGCCATCTAACTTGCTATCTTTGCCAAGTTGTCACTGAACAAGCTCTTCTAAAAATCATTTTTTTGAAGGTGTACGCGCCTTGCACCACTATTTCCCGCGTACACACGCTTGCTGACCCACTACAACCTGCATACACATGCCTGCTGACCCACTACAGCCCGCGCACACTCAAAAAATATCACAAAAAATCAAAATTACATAGGATACTAGTTTCCGGATCGTTACTTAACCATTTGACTTCCCATACTCAGTCACCCCAACCATTACTATCTCTTCTGGCCTATAAAAGAAGGGGTTGGGTTCCCATGTCACGGAGAAGCACGACAACATAGAAACTCTGCCCATTTCCATATTCCCCTTTTGCCCTAATATTCGGCAACCAAATTGTGAGTGTTAGCCACAATTCCCTTTTCCTCCATTGTGAGTCTTTGTCATTCCCCTATAGAGAACTGAAGAGGAGAAGGAGACGTGGAAGCAGTTGGTGCATTGTGAAGAGGAGCAGTGTCGGTCTCATATTGTAAGTGACTTTTGTGATATTAATATAAAGAAGTAATTTTTTTGTCCCGCCAAATGATGTCTTAAACTTATATGATTTGTTTACATTTCTTGTTTATGATGTCTAACCCACTAATCCATATGTAGAATTCATGCTTGTAGTTTCTTATTTTTCTTTTGGTGAATGCAGGTCAACCTTGGGAGGAGACTTGCAGATAGGAAACAACTAAGCGCAAAGGGATTGACACTGGACGCAGAGTTTAAGGTATGCCTACCAGATCCCTATACCTTGTATTTTATGTATTATTGTGGGGTAATGTCATGATAGTTGATAAAAAGTAGGAGACTTTAGACGGTTAGCTCTGCCTACATTTTAGAACCCTAGTGTAGTTTGTAGAGGGTTTTTCCCACTATAGCAGACACAAAGTTGCATAAACCTCTTTAAAATCAACATCTAAAGCATATTGTTCAGCATATCTCTCATGCATGATAGAATTATGCTTAAGAATAACTGAAGCACTAACAATAGGCCTAGAAATAATATCAACAACTTTGTTATAAATTCCCTTCTTATACCTGATAACCAAGTGGAATTGTTGTAGGAAACCCATCCACTTGAAGTGACTTTCTTGTTGTATCTTTGTTTGTGATTGTAAGTATTGAAATGGTTGATGATTTGTGTGAATAATAGTTTCTTTTCCCAACAAACAGTGTTTCCATTTTTTCACACTTTGCACTAATGCATACAACTCCTTTTCATATGTAGGATAATTAATCACAACACCATTAAAAGTTTCATAATGAAAACAAATGGTATTACAATGTTGCAACAAGACTTCTCCCATGGCATAGTTACTTTCATCCGTTTGTATCTCAAATGGTTGTCTCAAATCAGGAAGTGCAAGAACTAGAGATGAACTAATTTTCTCCTTCAATGCATCAAAATATTTTTGTTGCTTGTCTCTCCATAGGAAAACTTGTTTGATTCTTGTCATGGTATGTAATGGAGATGCAATTGAAGAGAAATTAGTAATAAAATTTCTCCAATATTGGGTTTCTCACAAAAATATTCTTACATATGTTACATTGTTGGGCTTGGGCCAACCCAAAATGACTTTGACCTTTGAAGGATCTATTTTTAGTTCTCCTTCTCTAGCAATATGTCCCAAGTAAACAAGTGAGTTATTTCCAAACTCACATTTAGACATCTTTAAAAACAATTTTTCTTTCTTCAAGACATCTAAAACTTTCCTTACATTCCTAACATGATCTTCACAAGATTTTTTAAATATCAATATGTCATCCAAGTAGACAATTACACAATCATCAATAAAATGCCTTAAAACATCATTCATAACTCTCATGAATGTTGCAGGAGTATTACAAATCCCAAATGGCATGACCATCCATTCAAAAAAAAATTCTTTTTTTTGAAAGTTGTCTTCCATGTGTCTCCTTCAACAATCCTAATCTGATGATATCCACTTCTCAAGTCCAACTTAGTGAAATACTTAGTATCTTTCAATTGATCAAGAAAATCATCAATTCTAGGGAGAGGGTAATGATTCTTTACCATAATCTTGTTCAAGGATCTGAAATCTACACGCATGCACCATGTACCATCTTTCTTTGGTACCAAAACAATTGACGATCCGCATGGTGATTTGCTTGGCATGATAACCCATTTTTCAAGAAACTCTTGGATTTGTTTTTAATTTCAACATTATCCATGAATGACATCCTGTACATGCCAATGTTTGGAAGAGGACAATCTTGTTGCAATTGGATCTCATGTTGGATACCTCTTTTAGGAGGAAATCCTTCTGGTTCCTGAAACATCTCATCATATTTGTTAACAACCTCATATAAATCAGATTTTAACTTTGCATCACATCCTTGGAAAGCTTCTTTTTCAACATTGTGTTTGGGTTTGATCATCAAGAGTACAAATTTCTTACTAGCATTTACTAATCTCTTCATTTGTCCAACATTTACAAGTGACAAATTCAACTTATTTGTATGTGCTCTAACAATGTACTCAACTCAATTTTTAAACAAATGATATTTGTTCTCATGATGATGAAATATGGCTCTCCTATCATATAAATATAGGCTTCCCAAAACAATACCACAAATATCAAATGGAATAACATCAAGCTCTACCTCATCTATAAAGTTTTCCGTGATGGAAAATCTAAGTTTACATTTTTTTGTCACATGCAATTTGGCATTGTCACATATCCAACCTAGAGGATATGATTTAGGATGAGGAGTAGTTTCCAAATGCAATTTCTTGACAGTGTCTTCAGAAATGAGGTTTTCTTGAGAACCAGTATCAAATAGAGTATCTATCTTGGTATGCTTTGAAATTACCCTTATGTGGAAAATCTCTATTATTTCTTTTTCATGTTGAGTTTCATTGAGGCTACTATTTGAATAACTAGTACTGGCAATAGATTCCTTACCTTGAAAACCCATGGCTGTGATTTTTGTTTCATCTCCAAAATCGGATCATAAATCAAGTTGTGTAGTTGCAACCGTCTTTGGTTTCATTTTGTTGTTGAAATTTTTGGGTCTCATTTCAAGATGAATTTTCCAACAATAGTCTTCATCATGGATATCTTTTGAATAGTGTTTACATGTGAGTTTTTCTCATCCTCGATCCTCATCCTCGATCTCCTCATCCAACGGCTTGATTTTTCGCACTTCGCTCCATATTTTCTTTTCTTTTACTCACTTCGACCCAGTGACAGTCACTGTGTCTCCCGCGAAGCTCAATTTTTAAATTTTCTTCCTCGTTATTTGCTTCCTTCCATAACCAAGGGCCAACAGGCCCCCAACACTCACCTATGAATCGTCCCAAGGCACTTGAGATATGATCCTATTGTTTTACTTCGACTTTCGACTGCGCAGTTCAACCTTTTCTTTCTTCTTTATGCCTCCTTTCCATCCTTGTGCAGACTGTCTTTTATGTGTCTGGTACCCAGTTTCAACTGCACCTGGTACCTAGACCCTTGTCTTCTTGATTCTAGTGAGAACTGCGAGGAAGTTGGTTGTCATAGTACAACTTCAGCTGACTCCCATTCACCAAGCCTTCCTTCCAGTCTCCTTTCAATGTCTTCAGCTGCGCAACTCCTCCTTTTGTAACATAGGCAATCTCATATGGTCCTAACCAGTGCATTCTGAACTTCCCAGGGTGTTTGATAAATTTACTGTCATATACCAGTACTAAATCACCTTGCATGAATATCTTATTCTTGATGTGTCGGTCATGATAGGTCTTTTCTCGTTCCTTCTGAATTTGCTGATGGAAGCTTGCAATGAATCTGTCTTCTTCTAGTTCAACCAATTGTTCTAGCCTCTCATGAATAGTGCCAGTATCATCCATATCTGTAAATGCAACAATTCGTAAACTTGGTACCAAGTAATCCATTGGGACAACAGCTTCAAGACCATAAACCAACTTGAAAGGGGTCTGCATTGTTAATTTCTTGCAAGTGGTTATATAATCCCAGAGTACTACTGGTATTCTTAAATCCCAGTCATCCCTGTTCACACTACAAATCTTTGTTGATTCTGTCTCCAAGATCTTGTTGAATGCTTCAACCGTTCCATTTGCTTGTGGATGATAAGGTGTACTCTTCTTATGGTGGACTGCAAATTCTTTAGTCAGGGCTTCAACTGTCTTATTGATGAAGTGTGTACCTTGATCACTCATAAGGACCTTAGGGCATCCAAACCTAGTTATTATTTCATCAAATATAAAACACGCAGCTGTAGCTGCACTACAGTCCTTGACTTCTCTTGCTTCGGCCCATCTAGTCAGGTATTTTTTCGCAGTGATAATATACCTTGCTTCGATGCGCTTCCCTGGTGGGTTTATAGGTCCTATGAAGTTAATGTCCCATTTTTCAAATGCTTGTAGGGTCATCTATGGTGCTAATGGAATCTCATCTCTTCAAGATGGTTTTCCAACTGGTTGGCATACATCACATGCTTTGGCATATTCTTTAGCATCTCTGTGTAACATAGGCCAACAAAGGCCGGCTCACAGAACCTTCTGTGCAGTTTCTTTTCCTACGTAATGTCCTCCTACAACGCCTTCATGATCTTCTTCAGGGATCATAGGGTGTTCTACCTCCATCACACATCTTCTTAGGATCTCATTAGGTCCCATTTTATATAGCTGACCAACTATCAGTGAAAAATCTACAACGCGCACCACTAGTTGTTTCTTTTGCGGAATTATGTACTCGACTAGAGTCATTCCTATTGACGGGAACTGGACTATGTATATGAAGTGGTCATCAATATTTCTAATGGAGAGTAGCTATGCATCTGGTAGTGTATCCTCCAGACTGGTAGGTTCTTCTCCATGTTCCAACCTCGACAGGTGGTCTGGGCCCTTATTCATTCTTCCTGGCTTAACTATGAAATCAAAATCATATTCTTGAAACATGAGAATCCATCTACAGATTCTCCCCCCCCCAACACTGCCTTGTTGACTAGGTACTTCAACTCAGAGTGATCAGTAAACATTTTAAAGTGTCCTCCCAACAAGTAGTGTCGGAATTTCTGCAATGCATACACCATGGCTAATCCCTCTCTCTCTTTAGTAGTGTAATTGATTTCAGTTGTAGATAGTTTTTTGCTGGAAAATGCTAATGGATGGTCAATGTCCCCTTCTCCAGGTTGTTCTACTACTTCTCCTAATGCAATAGAAGATGCATCAACATGCACATGAAATTCCTTGCTCCAATCTGGAAATACTAGAATGGGCGCAGTCACCATCTTTTGTTTCAGTGTGTCGAAGCTCTGTTGGCATTCGTCTGTCCAACCAAACTGACAGTCTTTATTTAATAACTTATCCATCGGCATAGTAATCTGAGCATATCCTTTGATAAATTTCCTATAATAGTCAGTATGTCCTAGTGCAGTGCGCAATTGTTTGATTGATGTAGGTGGTGGTAAATCAACTATAATTGCAATTTTGGATGGATCCACCAACAAACCTTGCTTGCATCCAAATGGTGAGAAGAGGATGCACTTCTTAAAATTCAAAGCAATTTGACACTGCCTGCATTTATCCAACATTAGCCTTAGACATTCAATATAATTTTTCAACAAACTAAAAATAGTCAAGTCATCAAAGTATGCTTCTAAAAACTTATGAAAAAAATCTTTGAATGCTTCAACCACCACCCTGGAAAAGATGGTTGGGGAATTCTTCAGTCCAAATGGAATTATTGTATATTGGTAGGATCCCCACTCTGTGGAAAATGTGGTCTTATGATGGTCCTCCTTGGAAATGCAGATCTGATGGGATCCTGAAAACCAATCTGTAAAAGAATATACTTCTTGGTCTCTCACGTTATCCAACACTTTGTTTGTGAAAGTTGTAGGGAAAGGATCATGTAGACAAGCATCATTCAACTTCCTGAGATCTACGCAAATCCTGATCTCACTTGTCTTCGTATCTTGCACTAACATGGGGCTAACCCACTCTGACTCTTCGACAGGTTCAATAATCCTTGCTTCCATCATTCTGTCGAGCTCAATCTTTACTTTTTCCTTATATTTCAGGTTCAATCTATAGGGTCTTTGCTTGACTAGATTTGCATCTAGTTTCAAAGGTATTCTCATTTCACCCATAGGTCCTTTGATTCCATTCATATTAGTGAACTTGGTCGAGAACAAGTCTTAATACTCGTGTAGTACTTCTGTGATTTTGTCAGTGGTAGCAACGTCCCAGTAATCTAAGACATTGGCAAGATTTGGTGTCTCCTCTATCTCGATATTGACTTCATTTATCTTTATCGGTTGTCCAATGAATGGTAGTTCAACTCCTGGTCCTTACACATCTCTCTGACCTTCTGTTTCTGTGATATTCACCTTCCTTGGATCATCGTCTTCATCGGCATTGATGTTGTAGCAGGTCTGCAGTTTCTGGAGGGGCATAGTCCATTCATCCTCTTCTTGCTCCAAAGGGAGGCCAGATGCCTCCTTAAATACTTTATGTCTCACCATCTGTAGTGCTTTATCTACAGAAGGAAATTCATTGTTAAACAAAAAGGTGGTTATAAAATTTTGGATCATACCTTCCCATTCTGAAGTGGCAAGGCACAGCTCTGCTTGAAGGTACCAATTAATCAGGGTGGTATCCAGTGTATTGACGAATCTGTGTACCCATTGTTCTCTAGGAATGTCACTTCAGGCCTCTTTGTATCTTCGTACATGATCCTTTGGGTAGCTTCGACCTATGTACCATGCTTCGCAGCTTCCTACTTGTGCTGAAAACCGCAATGTCATTAAAGTTCAGCATTGTGTCCAAACTATAATATTGCTTTTATGTGTCCCCCACCATCTTGCTGGTGCGAATTTCATGGCCTCATCCATTACCAACAGCCTCTGTTCTGTTGGTACACTTGTCTCAAATTCTGATAAGAATTTTTCTAAGGGGTTCAGCCCATCAAATGTGGGTAGATTACTCACTATTGTGCCAATCCAACGAACTTCTTTGGTTAGCCTAGCACATTTTCTTGTATATACTTCGTACATTTGGTTCTGCCAGTTCTCCAGTGTTTCTTCCAAGTTGGATGAACATGTACTGTCACTTCGCCAGATAAGATTCCTGTCAGTTGTATGGTTGATATAATCCTACTGTCTGATCATTAATTTGTATATGTTTTCCAGTTCAAATGTGTGGTCCTCTTATCTAATAGGTTCTGTGTATCATGGACCCTCATCTGGATCTAAAGGTACAATGACCCTAAGGCCATGTTTCTCAAATATCATGCATCTTTTCTTTAGATCAACAACAATGGAATTGTCAAAGGCCCAGTCAATTCCTAATAATGCAGGGTAAGGGAAACTATCATCAACAATTTCAATTACCTCAAAATCTGCAAAGGTTCTTACTCCATCGATGTCCACTGGGACATGCTCTAATCGTCCAAATGGGCTGACAACTTACTGATTAGCCATGCAAAGCCTAATAGGGGAATATATTAGCTTGGGTTTTCCCATCAATGCCCAAGTTTGCTTTGTCATGACATTGACCTCTGACCCTAAGTCGAGGACCACATAGTATATCTCGTACTCTCCTATCTGAGCATTCAAGTGTAATTCTTTATTTGTCCTTCTCCTTTTTCCAATTTGGTGCACTACTCTATTCAATAAGGGGTCTATTTTCCCTAGTTCATACTGCTTGATTAAATCTTATAATTCTTGTACAACGCCTTTATCTTGGATCAAATTAACACAAGTGTACAAGAATTCCATGAGTTTTCTTACCTCTTTCCCTTCTGTTGGCGATGCAGACAGATCAAATGCCTGAGGCATGCCATATTATTTGATTTTTGGTTGTCTCTTCGATGAATATCCTTGATCTTCTTTGAACTCTTTCCTTGCCTCCTCGAATATCTATCTTTCTTTCTTAGCATCGAACGTTGGGGTCTTTTCTGTAGCCTTCCTCACTCCATGGTCATTTTTAGTCTTTCCTTGGGCTACTCTATCTTCTCTTGTAGTAGCGCCTCCTCGAGTAATAACAACTAATCTAGGGTCTTCTCCACGAGGTTTAGCATATATCAATTGTACTTGTGGGTTCTGCTGGGGTCCTCGTCTTTCCTAAAGTTTAGCCAGCAGCACAGGGAATTCCTCTATGACATGCTCGAAGGAGTTACAGTAACTACAGGTTGTGCAGGGATTCTGAAAATCCCTTGCTAAATGTCATGGTTGTGTCCAGTTGTAATAGATTATTTGTCCTCGGCCTTGACCCATACCTCCTCCTCCTCCTCCTCCTTTGTAGCCACAACGAAGAGTGAAATTTCCTCTCCTTGGAGAGTTGTACTGCAGAGTGTTTCGCTCTTTTTGTACTTCACCTTGAATCTTGTATATGTCTCTTGACATTTCATGCATGATATCATAAGCTCTACAATCCCGATCATCATGCCCCACTGATATATAGAATGTACAATACAAGTTTTTGGGTGTCTGGACATACTTCTGCATGTAGTAGCACTCACATGGGTGATGCCTATTTCTGTATACATCACACCAGTGTAGGTTAACTTGCTTTAAAGGGCCCGGTGCCCCTGATGCTAAGTAATCATGAAATAAGGGACAATGTTCCTTATCATGGCCTTCAGATCTGCATCTTACACACAACATATCTTCCCTTTTTTCTTTTCCTTATCTCTCTTCATATCCTTGACCTATAAAGACAAACTAGTTAGCTAGCTCATGATTTGGCTAATGCCTGAGCTAGATTCTTCGATTGGTGTTGATTCATGCTTCATGGTGATCTCCAAAGATTCTGCCTGAGATGCAATCTTTTGCTGCATCAAATGGATCCTTATGTGTGGTAAAAATGCAACGATGAACCATTCTTTGTTCTGTTCGTTGGGGATTTGGAAAGTTAATCGACCTGTCAGGGTCTTGAATCTTTGGTCGAACTCTCAAACAACTTCTACTACTTTTTGTTTAATCTCTTTTAGTTCTATAATAAATTGTGACTCCAACTTAGGTTTGTTAAACTCTGCAATCAGTGCATTCTTGATCTCATTCAAGGGCTTAGGTAGTGCCAGTCCTTGGAAAAGTTTCATGTACCATCTCAGTGCGCGGTCCCTTAGCATAGTGTTGAAATGGGTTCTCTTTATGGCTTCATCGATGATACTTTTAATATTCCATACGGCCTCACACAGAAACCAATGTTGATCTGGATCTTTAGATCCATCTCCTCTAAAGATAGGGAGTCTCATTTCATCTGCGATAGAGCTAACTAGGGTTCTTTTCTGAGTAGATGTTGAGCTACTAGTAACAGTACTCTGAAGACTCTCGTGGTTCTAACTATTTTGACTACTAAGTATTCTTGGGACAACAGGAGGATTAACATTACTTCCTTCAGTAGTTCGCGTAGTTCCTGAGGTTTCTGGCTCATTTTGGTGCAGTTCTTTAGCTTCCCCTTCTTCTGTTTTGGTGGGATTTGGATGCTCTTTGTCAATTAGATCTACCTCTTGTCCACTATAGAAACCCTCTTCCCCGTATTTTTGCTTAAACAAGTTATCAAGGTGAACTCCTTGGAATACTTTCCCACTACGCGTATGTCCTACTTCTATGTCACTGTCACTGTCCAAGATCTTGAACATTAGCCTTTTTAGGTCCGATCAATCTACTGTATCTTCAAGATGTGGCTTTCATGCAAGAGCATCTTGATTCTTAGCTTTAGGAAGTGCAAATATTTTCCTCTAGGTCCTTTGAAAAAGAATCTCTCAGCTTGGCTATACAATTTTGTTCTGTCAACAACAAACTCGGTGATATACCCTCCAATGGTACTATAAAATGAGTGATCTACTGCTCTGGATATAGCATTGTCGACTCTCTTGACCTTCTGGATCAATGCTGGTGTCCAAACCATAAGAGGTCTAGATCTGATTTCAAACTGTGTCAGCTAACCTGGCCAACCACTCGTGTAGTTCCTAATGGGTTCCTCTAAAGAAGATCTCATGAATGTCTGTGAAGATGTATCTTTGTAGAAAATMTTCAGTGCTTATTTCAGGGTTCTTGTTATGGGCTTCAACGAAGTCCTTCTCTTGGTCCTCTATCCATTTATGAATCTCTRTCTTCGACAGGAACCACCTTGACATTCCCTTAAAAATATTCCTATCCTGGCAACGAAACCATTTGTTGGCACAGGGGCAGACCCAGGGTTYAGCTCCAAGAGCGCACCAACAAGCCCTAGCTAATGGCCCTTTCGGTAGCACCTATGAAGMAGATGCAGTCTCACCTAAAGCAACTATGATGGGGTTGCAGGATAGTGATGTCTACAACCAGGGGAATATCAAGTGGTTCTTATTACAACAACAACATAACATGCATTTACCATTCAACTAGCTAGATCTATCCTTCATAACTATAGATCTGATCTAATACAATGATGCAGATAACAATATAACAACAACAGAGCTCAAAGCATCAATCACACACACAAAAACAGATGTACATGGTTCACCCTCTCTCTAGGGCTACGTCCACAGAACTGTGCTTATGATATATTAAGATAAAGCTTGCAGTTCTGATCTACGCTCTTGGCCAGCAAATCCTTTCTCTTCTCTCTCTCCTTCTCCCCTTCCTGTGCACCCAGCTGCAAAACTTGATCTTCACACCCAACTGAATATCTTACAATACCAAAAGGCTCTCTCTCACAACACTTCTCTCACCCCTAATACAATATTCTCCCAATGAACAATAATCAATAACAAGGAAAAGCCACAGTACCGACCTGACCTAGGTCCTCTCGACCTCTATTTATACATTATAATCCCTCACCGATAGCCTCAAGTCGAAACCTAGGTGTTAATAACCCTAATTACCAAAACCCTAGGTGTCTACAACCCAAGGTCAACTTGACCCATTCTTTCCGGGCTTCGCAAGCCTCTCTTTCCTTCTTCATCTCGCGGTGCTCCAAGGCATCTAATGCTGGCTTTTTCCACTTCCTGAGACATCCTTGGTCCATCTTCCTTATTGATCTGTCGTCCTCGATCTCCTCATCCAACGGCTTGATTTTCTGCACTTCACTCCGTATTTTCTATTCTTTTTCTCACTTCGACCCAGTGACATTCATTGTGTCTCCTGCGAAGCTCGCTTTTTATATTTTCTTCCTAATTCTTCGCTTCCTTCCATAACCAAGGGCCAATAGTTGTTGATATTATGAATAGGCACCTGAGAACCTACTTTCTCAGTACCAACCTCACAATGGATTCCAATCAACTCCTCGATGTTGTGAGGCCTAGGGGGAAAAGTACGCAAGTTGACTGGGTCACTGTCCTCGAGAGACCAGTCAGGAAGTAAATATCTTCATTTGTTGGAGTCAACGACTGCCCCTCAAGCATGAATTCCTCTGCATTAGGATGCCAATAATATACCAATGCATTTAGCAACCTAGGTTGTGCCCTCATAAACGGACACTGGAAGAACTTTAACAACCCGCATTGTGATAAAAACAGCGATAGCAGTAGGGTCTTCGGAGAACCAAAAATCATTGTCCTCATGCTCCCTCTCTCTCCAATGCACATACATCCTACAAAATGGCAAGTGGAAGGAGATTTAACTCTTGTTTTTTTTTTTTTTCACTTGTTTGAGGGTGTACACGGTCTATCTTGAGGACAATCACATGTGCACACAGGCAAACTATCTTCTTCCCATGTGTACATGTGGGTTGTGCTTGGATAGCTCGCGTACATGCAGAGCTGACCTCTTTGAAGGTCATCACCCCCCCAAAACACAAAAATAAATGCAAAAAAGGAAGAAGGAAATGCAAGAGAGGTTAGTGTATACTTACTTGGTCCAAACGGAAGTTCGTTTCGTCCACTAAAGCTCCCGACATCAACTATTTCGGATTTTTTTACTTTTGGTCAATTCTCAATTTACAATGGAGATAATCAGCTGCCATCTTTCTATTTATATACTTTTTGGCCCCTTTTTGTCATTTTTTTGGACCCTTTTCGTCATTTTTTCTATCTTGAAAATCGTCTACTATAGTTTTTGAGTTTCTCAGGGGATGTTACGATAAGTGTTACTTTGGGTATTTAGGAAGTTTTTCGAGAGTTGGGTCAGTTTTAAAGGTCTTTTGGTAAAAAATTGTTTTTCCAACTTTGTGCATATAAGATAGGACTCCACCTCCACTTGTTGCACCTCGTTGTCTTTTCTGCTTTGCCACAGGATTGATCCCACTGAGTTGCGACACAGAACCCTCACTCCTGCTCTATAAGTGTCGTAATTTAGTGGTAGAGCCTACCTTCACATGGATGCCCTAGGTAGATCCTGGTTGCATTTTGGTGTCCATCCCATCACTAATGACTATAGGCTCGAGAGTCCTTAGTATTGTTTCCCGAATACGAGTTTTAGCCTCATTTGCATGATTCATTATCACTCTTGACCTGAGCCTTGGGACTCCCAAAACACAATAGGTCTTCTTTTAATCCCTTTTCAGACCCTATAAACATGAAAAGATTGCATAGCGATTTTGTTTCCCTTCACGCTCGCTAAACTGAAATTTGAAGGCACGTCTGTCCGGTGGTAGTTTATCCCTTTTTCAACCCAGATGGTCAAAATTACGAACAAAGGTATACTCTAGGAGCCTCGGTTCTCTAGAAGAGTACTCTCAGGTATAATTTTAACCCTTTTTCGGGAAATGAGGGACTAAATTTAGGAAAAAGGAACCCCCGAGGATTCCATAGTTAAGCTCTTTTCAGGCTCCCTAAAATTGAAAAGATGGTCGAGTGACCTTGTTTCTTCACACTTGTTAAATTGATCCAGAATAACATCCCTTACAAAGTCAATAGTTAAGTTGTTTTTAGACTCCTTAAATATGAAAATATTTCCGAGTGATCTTGTCTTTGTCACACTCATTAAAATGATTTTGAATAGACGTATTTTCAGTGCTAGTTTACCCCTTTTTCGAACCGACTAGACTACCTTCGAAAAAGGTACCCCAGTGGAGTCTCCTTTTACATTTTTTCAGACTCTCTAAAAATGAAAAACCACCGAGCTTACCTTCTCTGGGCTCTTTAAAATTACATCGAAGGATGTTATCATAGTGTCTTATTAATCGCATTTTCATTCCTGCGTCTTTAGCCTAATGTCGGCTCCATGTTGCTCTCAACTGAACCATCTGAAGCATTCCTTATATGCAAGCATTGTATCACTTTTCCTCTGCGTCTTGACACCTTGACCCATGGAGGATTTTTCCCGAGTGTCCTTTTCCTGCATATGTCCCCTTGCTCTGAGCATCAATGTGTTCCTTGCACTTGGAACTAGTATGTCTGCGACACTCAATCCTCCTTTGTAACGTAGCATTCTTTATTCTTTTTCAAGCTTCCCAAAATTATTGAAAAAGAGGAAGGGAAAAGTATTTTCTTTTTGTTGACAGCACAATGAGTCACCCTTGGACAAAGCACATCCTTTTGTTTGTTCGTCAAGCCCTAGGATTCAATATGACCTTAGGAAATTGTTCTCTCTACATAGAGTTGTGTCATCCTCCATTTGGTTACCCTTCCAAACATATGGAGAGTTTGCATTGCCTCCTACATCACAAACTTGTGTCAATGCCATGTTGCCCGAGTCTCATATTTTTTCGTGCTTTCGTCCAAGGGAAGTCTTACCAAACTTGAGTCGGCCTTTCTACAGTTTGTCTCTTTCCCTCATGCCCGACCACCCTGAAATACCAATCAATTCCTTGTTCAAAATCAATGATGTTCTCTACACTGATCACCAAGATCCTCTTGTTTGTTCCCGACAAGTCATCGAAGACCTTTGGGTAGTGAATTTATACATTGATATTACACTCCTACCCGAGTTTTGAAGATTTTGAAGTTGTTTCTCGAGCTCTGAAGACCTCATATCTAGCCATCAAGTGTCATTGACTTCTTGAATATGGATACCATGCATGTATATCTTTTGATTTTGAAATGTAGATCCACTGTGTACTGCTTGCGGCTACACTTTATATTGTTATATGACATGGATCTGCAGTGTATTTGATTGGCAACCATGATTTTATTTCATCCCGAGCATGGGTATGCCTGCCTCGGTAAGACAAATTGTTATTTTTGCAAATGGCACCTCTCGAACTCTGGTCCCTGGGCTCACTCGCTCTGTACATTGGTGAAGATTTGTAATGTATTTCGGTCATCAAATGCTCTTTTGACCTCACACATTAGGGAGCATCTGTTATAACCCTAAATTGCACCAGACATGCATACCTAGCATCAGGCCATCTAACTTGTTATCTTTGCCAAGATATCATTGAATAAGCTCTTCTAAAAATAATTGTTTTGAAGGTGTACGCGCCCTGCACCACTACTACCCGCGTACACATGCTTGTTGACCCACTACAACCCGCGTACACTAAAAAAATATCGCAAAAAATCAAAATTTCATAAGATACTAGTTTCCAGGCCGTTACTTAACCATTTGACTAACCATAGTCAGTCACCCCAACCGTTACTATCTCTTCTAGCCTATAAAAGAAGGGGTTGGGGTCCCATGTCAATGAGAAGGACGAGAGCATAGAAACTCTGCCCATTTCCATATTCCCCCTTTGCCCCAATATTCGACAACCACATTGTGAGTGTTATCCAGAATTCCCTTTTCCTCCATTGTGAGTCTTTGTCATTCCCCTATAGAGAACTGAAGAGGAGAAGGAGACGTGGAAGCAGTTGGTGCATTGTGAAGAGGAGCCCAGGACTGAGTTCGAGGAGAAATGCTGGTCTCATATTGTAAGTGACTTTTGTGAGATTAATATAAAGAAGTACATTTTCCGTCCCGCCAAATGACGTCTTAAACTTATATGATTTGTTTACATTTCTTGTTTATGATGTCTAACCCACTAATCCATATGTAGAATTCATGCTTGTAGTTTCTTGTTTGTCTTTTGGTGAATGCAGGTTAGCCTTGGGAGGAGAGTTGCAGTCAGAAAACAACTAAGTGCAAAGGGATCGACACCAGACACAGAGTTTAACATATGCCTATTGGATCCATATACCTTGTATTTTATGTATGATTGTGGGGTAATGTCAGGATAGTTGATAAAAAGTAGGAGACTTTAGATGGTTTTCTCTGCCTACATTTTAGAACCCTGGTGTAGTCTATAGAGGGTTTTTCCTGCTATAGCAGACACAAAGTTGCATAAACCTCTTTAAAATCAACATCTAAAGCATATTTTTCAGCATATCTCTCATGCATAATAGAATTATGCTTAAGAAAAATTGAAGCACTAACAATAGGCCTAGAAATAATATCAACAACTTTGTTCTCAATTCCCTTCTTATACCTGATAACCAAGTGGAATTGTTGTAGGAGACCCATCCACCTGAAGTGACTTTCTTGTTGTATCTTTGTTTGTGAATGCAAGTATTGCAATGGTTGATGATTTGTTTGAATAATAGTTTCTTTTCCCAACAAATAGTGTTTCCATTTTCTCACACTTTGCACCAATGCATACAACTCGTCATATGTAGGATAATTAATCACAACACCATTAAAAGTTTCAGAATGAAAACAAATGGTATTACCATGTTGCAACAAGACTGCTCCCATGGCACAGTTACTTGCATTTGTTTGTATCTCAAATGGTTGTCTCAAATTAGGAAGTGCAAGAACTGAAGCTGAACTAATTTTCTCCTTCAATGCATCAAAATCTTTTTGTTTCTTGTCTCCCCATTGGAAAACTTGTTTGATGCTTGTCACGGTATGTAATGGAGATGCAATTGAAGAGAAATTAGCAATAAAATTTCTCCAATATTGGGTTTCTCCCAAAAATACTCTTACCTTATGTTACATTGTTGGGTTTGGGCCAACCCAAAATGACTTTGACCTTTGAAGGATCTATTTTCAGTTCTCCTTCTCCAACAATATGTCCTAAATAAACAAGTGAGGTCTTTCCAAACTCACATTTAGACATCTTCAAAAACAATTTTTCTTTCTTCAAGACATCTAAAACTTTCTTTACATTCCTAACATGCTCTTCACAAGATTTGCTAAATATCAATATGTCATCCAAGTAGACAATTACACAATCATCAAGAAAAGGCCTTAAAACATCATTCATAACTCTCATGAATGTCGCAGGAGCATTACAAATCCCAAATGGCATAACCATCCATTCAAACAAACCTTTATTTGTTTTGAAAGTTGAGTTCCATGTGTCTCCTTCAACAATCCTAATCTGATGATATCCACTTCTCAAGTACAACTTAGTAAAATACTTAGTATATTTCAATTGATCAAGCAAATCATCAATTCTAGGGAGAGGGTAATGATTCTTTACCGTAATCTTGTTCAAGGCTCTGAAATCTACACACATGGGACATGTACCATCTTTCTTTGGTACCAAAACAATTGATGATCCGCATGGCAATGTGCTTGGCATGATAACCCATTTTTCAAGCAACTCTTGGATTTGTTTTTAATTTCAACATTCTCCATGAATGACATCCTGTACATGCCAATGTTTGGAAGAGGACAATCTTGCTGCAATTGGATCTCATGTTGGATACCTCTTTTAGGAGGAAATCCTTTTGGTTCCCGTAACATCTCATCATATTTGTTAACAAACTCATATAAATCAGATTTTAACTTTGCATCACATCCTTGGAAAGATTCTTTTTCAACATTGTCTTTGGGTTTGATCATCAAGAATACAAAGTTCTTACTAGCATTTACTAATCTCTTCATTTGTCCAACATTTACAAGTGACAAATTCAATTTATTTGTATGTGCTCTAACAATGTACTAAACTCAATTTTTAAACAAATGATATTTGTTCTCATGATGATGAAATATGGCTCTCCTTTCATATAAATATAAGCTTCCCAAAACAATACCACAAATATCCAATGGAATAACATCAAGCTCTACCTCATCTATAAAGTTTTCCGTGATGGAAAATCTAAGTTTACATCTTTTTGTCACATGCAATTTGGCATTGTCACATATCCAACCTAGAGGATATGATTTAGGATGAGGAGTAGTTTCCAAATGCAATTTCTTGACAGTGTCTTCAGAAATGAGGTTTCCTTGAGAACTAGTATCAAATAGAATATCTATCTTGGTATGCTTTGAAATTACCCTTATGTGTAAAATCTCTATTCTTTCTTTTTCATGTTGAGTTTCATTGAGGCTACTATTTGAATAACTAGTACTGGCAATAGATTCCTTAACTAGTTCTGCTACTTTTTGTTTAATATATTTTAGTTCCTTAATATATTGTGACTCCAACTTAGGTTTCTTAAACTCTGTAATCAGTGCATTCTTGAACTCATTCAGGGGCTTAGGTTGTGACAGTCCTTGGACAAGTTTCATGTACCATCTTAGTACACGGTCCCTTAGCATAGTGTTGAACTGGGTTCTCTTGATGGCTTCATCGGTGATACTTTTAATATTCCATACGGCCTCACACAGAAACCAATGTTGATCTGAATCTTCAGATCCATCTCCTCTAAATATAGGGAGTCTCATTTCATCTGCCATAGAGCTGACTAGGGTTCTTGTCTGAGTAGATTTTGAGATACTAGTAACAGTACTCTGAAGACTCTAGTGGTTTTGACTATTCTGACTACTAAGTATTGTTGGGACAACAGGAGGATTAAACGTTACTTACTTCAGTAGTTCGTGCAGTTCCTGAGGTTTCTGGCTCGTTTTGGTGAAGTTCTTCAGCTTCCCCTTCTTCTGTTCTGGTGGGCTCTGGATGCTCTTCGTCGGTTAGATATACCTCTTCTCCACTATAGAAACCCTCTTCCTCGTATTTTTGCTTGAACAATTTCGCAAGGTGAACTCCTCGTAATACTTTCCCACTGCGCGTATGTCTTGATTCTGTGTTGTTGTCACTGTCCGAGATATTGAACATTATCCTTTTCAAGTCTGATCAATCTACTGTATATTCAAGATGTGGTTTTCATGCAAGAGGATCTTGATTCTTAGCTTCATGAAGTGCAAACATTTTCCTCTGGGTCCTTTGAAAAAGTATCTCTCTGCTTGGCTATATGATTATGTTATGTCAACAACAAACTCGGTGATATACCCTCCAATGGTACTATCAAACTAGTGATCTACTGCTTTGGATACATTATTGTCCACTCTCTTGACCTTCTGGATCAATGCTGGTGTCCAAACCATAAAAG
>SNQJ01S0019613.1:80637-104317 GCA_010110895.2 Picea sitchensis
CCCTGATCGGTGAGGACTGGGCCCATGAAATTTGCACTAAAACCACTCGGCTGGGCCTGACACAAGTAGCGGACTACTGGCAGCACAATCCCACTGAGGACACTTGGCACTGCTGGCATTTGGATCAGGAGACCATTGACCCCGACTTACAGGTCGATCTGGCGCCACTGCAAGAAGAGTTGTCCAAGCAGAAAATCCCCATAAGGGCAGGTGAAGATATTCTTCGGTGGGGTTACAGGCCACAGGGATCCTTCAGCACGCGGGAAGCCTACCAGATTAAAATGCAGTCAGATCCGCCCCATGCCCTGCAAGCTTGGGAAAAAGTATGGAATCTTAAGCACTGGCTGAAGATCACTCTCTTCCTCTGGCTGGTCTCTCACTCGAGCATTCTCACCTGGGACAACCTATTGAAGAGGGGTTTTATTGGACCCTCCATTTGCATATTTTGTGGAGAGGCAGAGGAAAACATGAACCACCTCCTTAATACCTGCCCTTACACCGCTCAAATCTAGGATCAAACAATGCTCATTATGCGCACCTCAGATCGCCTCAGAGACATCATCATTGAAACTGTAATGAACTGGAGAGATCAGTCTTTCAGTTCTCCCCTACTCAACTGAATATGGCAACTTCTTCCCAACTTCATCCTATGGCAAACGTGGAAAGAGAGAAATCGAAGAATTTTCAAAAATACCTCACTCCCGTGGCTTCAATGCTGGCGTCAATGTCACCGTAACATCATGGAAACACTCCACCTAAGGAAATGGTATGTTGCGGACGTCTCTTACTCTCCTTCCGAGCTCCCAATCCTTAAGCACTGGACACCGCTCCCCTCGCCCCCAAGGCGGCCTTCCCGTTGGGCTCCTCCCCCAGAGGACTTCGTCAAACTCAATTTTGATGGAGCCTCTAAAGGAAATCCTGGACCTGCAGGGTATGGTGTGGTTTTCCGTAATCACAATGGGAAAATACTAATCACAGGAGCGGGCTCCCTGGGGCACACTACGAACAATGTAGCAGAACTCTGGGGCCTTATCAAAGGATTGCAAATGGCTATTCAAAATAACTTCCCAAAGCTCATCGTCGAGGGGGACTCTCAAGTCATTATCGGTTTGCTGGGTAAAATTTTAAATGGGACAAACCTGGATAGCATTTCACCCAGCTGGCGACTGTCACACGGCCTACAGATCATTGCAGGTCTACTGCACCCAAACTGGGTCATCATTCCCTCACACATCAAGAGGAAAGCGAATCAAGTTGCGGACGATTTGGCTAACCTAGGCACCAACTAGAGAGGACTAGACCTCCATTTCAATTCGGCCCAAGATCAGGATCACCCCATCCTCCAGCACTCTATCCGCAAGGCTGGAATGGTAGATCTCCCCCCAGATGGGGTGTTAGCGCGTCCATCGTGGTAGGAAGGAGGGGCTGGCACAAGCCAACACCGCATGGAGGCACGTGATGAGCCCATCCTGCAGCTCGCCACCTTCCATGAAGTTTAAATGTGATCTACGGAGGCATGAAGAGGCATTAATGTTGCATTCAAGCAGGCCTCCCAAGTGTTTTAGTATGGCCTAGCTCACGATGTATGTTATTTTCTCCCGCCTGGTTTTCGCAAGGCTTCTCTTGTTGAAGCATAGGCCAAACGACATTCCTGCTCCACTCTGGCACTGGACGCTTCTTGCCTGCCTTTTCACTCACACTGGGCACATCATGACCCGACCGAGGCGAAGGCCGAAGCGGGGCTCTCCCTGGAGGCCCCGTCGGCCCCCGGTCACGCCTCCTGGATCACCTTCGGGCTATTCCTCCCCTTTTCCTCAGTCGGAACCTCCCATTTCTCTCCCGCAAGATCCGATGGTCGATTCCATGGCTACCACCTCCCGCTCTCCAATCCCCCACTCGCGCCACCTACACGACCCCTTGGTGAAGTTCCATCCCCCTGCACCAATCCTTGGCCCAAGAGGCATCCCTCCTCCTCAGAGCGCACCTAAGCAAGTTGATCCACATACAACTGGCTCTTTCGACACGCTGCATTTTAGAGACCGTTTGCTCATCATACAGGACCTAGTTTTTGACCTCAGACAGGAAATGGCCGATCTCAATTATCGCCTCCAGGACACAGATGAAAAGGTGGCGAGATTCTTCCACCTTCTATCCTCCATGCAGGTGGCTCTGACCTAGGAACCGATCAAAGCTATGCCAGGGGAGGCACCCGCCACATCCACAGATGAAGGACCTCACAGAGCTCAGCACTCGAACGATAGGGAACCGACGAAGACGGAGCAAACCGAGATGGAGGAATTGAGCGCGACGAAGCAGGCGAGCCAACATACGAGCCAACCTACATTGAAGAAGAGCCTTGGCCAGGGGACCTCCCTCCCATGTGGCCAACCTTCCTGCCAGGTGTATAGATCCTATGTTTGTTTTATGTAGACCTGTCAGTCTCCTGATCTTAGTTGTTGCTCAGTTTGAACATGCTTTGTATTAGCCTAGTTTATGACTCTTTGAACCCTGAACTGGATGGGAAGGCTGGACTGGTTTCCCCTCTGTTGGGGCAGTCTCCATGGCCTGGGGATCTCCCTCCCATGTGGCCAACCTTCCTGCCAGGTGTATAGATCCTATGTTTGTTTTATGTAGACTCCTACTCTCGTAATATTAGTTGTTGCTCAGTTTGAACATGCTTTGTATTAGCCTAGTTTATGACTCTTTGAACCCTGAACTGGATGGGAAGGTTGGACTGGTTTCCTCAAGGCAGTCTAGCCTTTGCATTTTTGGACATGGCTATTTGATGCTTGACTTAGCTTATAAAGGTAGAATTAATATAATTTTCTTTTTCTTATTACAAAAAAAGTAAAGTTGTGGAAAGCATCAACGTGAATACTGATGGAACAGGTAGACTAAAATCAAAGAAAGAAGAAACAAATCAATGGAACAAATTTTTGAATAGAAGAAGATGAAAAATAAGAAGAAGAGGAAGATGAAGATGAAGAGGAATCCTACTTTTAAGTAGAAGAGCAAGTTCAACAAGTATTCCAAAGACACCTAGCAAACAAGTACATAAGAATCCTCCTTCAGACGTATTATTGGAAACAATATGCATGAGTTGAGACTAGAAGAAAAATCCTTATTCACCTGAACAAACACACCTACAATTTCCATTCACAATTGAACCAAAACCTCAAATTGAAGAAGCCAGCAAGGATTAATTTGGAATACATGGATGAAGAATTGGATCAACAGAGAAAAATGACACTTGGGAAATGGTTCCAAAGACCAAAGAATAAGAATGTATCAGCACAAATAGGATTTCAGGAATAAAATTGAATGAAGATGGATAGGTTACAAGGAACAGTTAGATTTTGTGGCAAAGGATATGCACAAATTGAAGGAACTGACTTTGAAGAAACATTTGCCCCACATAATTTGTGCCAATTTGTTGTTTTAGATTATACATGCTCCAAAATGTTAAAGTATATCGATGGATCTCTAAAATCATCTTTTTGAATGGGGAAACTGAAGAAGAAGTTCACATTGAACAATAGGAAGGATTTTAGTTGTAAGGAGAACACAGACTATGTGTGTAAATTAAAGAATTTCTTGTATGGTCTAGACAGGCTCTTAGAGTATGGTACTCTAGACTGGATAAGTATCTCATGTTATAGGGTTCAAAAGGAGACAACCCCTACATCAAGGTAAGTCAAGGTAATATTTTATTAATTGAAGTTTATGTTGATGATATTATTTTGGTATTGATGATGACGTGTTGCTTTAAAAATTTGCAAAAGACATGCTTAATGAATTTCTGAAATGTCATTACTTGGAGAATCATCCTTCTTTCTAGGACTCGATAATGCCACAAAGCAACCAAGGAATTTTATTTTCAAACCAATTATATCAAAGAATGCTAAAGAGGTTCTGAATGGAAGATTGAAACCAATTACCACTCTTATGCAAACTTGTTGCAAGTTGAGAAAATATTATTATTCAAAGTCTACAGATTGGAGGAAATATGGGTCAATGATTGAAAGCCTACTATATGTGAAAACATACAAACCAGATGTAATGAAGGCAAATGGACAGGTGGCACGATTTCAAAAAAAACCAAAGGAATCACATTTCTTAAAAGTAAAGAGGATTTTCAGATATCTCAAAGGAACATAATATTTGGATTATGGTATCCAAAAGGAAAAGATCTTATCACTTATTGCCTGCATGCATGCAGATTGGCAAAGTTGTATTGATGACTCCATTTGGCACCAAGGAGAAACGTTTAGGTGAGTGTTTGTATCGCGGGCTACAATCAGATTCTTGTCTAGAGTAGAGGCGTAGAGTATTGCAACAACAACATGTTGTACGTGTTCTTTTGATGAAACAAACTTGACAGATATACAAAAGGAGTATATTTGTTTCTCCATTCCATGGAGACAGATAATACAAGTGCCATCAATATCTCAAAAACCAGGTGATGCACTCCACATTTAAGCACATATTCCAATCAAGTATCACTTTCTATGGGAATGCAAGATAAGAACATCGTGAAAGCTGAGTATGGGAAAGAAGAAGGGCGATGATTCTTACAAAATGACTTCCACAGAAGCCTTTTTAATATCTTTGCCAAAGACTTGAGTTATTTCTACTCATAAAAATGAATGTTTTGAATGCTTATCTTATATGTCTTTAGATGTACATGAGGAAGCACTATAAGAGGACGGTCATTGGGAGCAACCCCGATGGATATAGATACTCTTTTCCATTGATGACAAGGGGAGAGATATATCATATGTAGAGGGACAGTTGCACATTCAGGGAGCATGGAGAGATATGATTTCAAGATAGAAATTAGAGAGTGCTTTTCACATCACAAAGGGGAGATTGTTGATATGTTGGTTGTCATTGATGTCAACCCTTGAAGAAAGCCCTAGCACAAAGGTTTGGGTAATGGTCCAATATTGTTTGATGTAATATGACCATTATTATTTTTTTTCTGGTTGATACATAAATATGATGAACTCCAAGTGGTCCCTGATGGTGAAATCACTGGGAAGACTTTGTATAAGAGAACCCATGCTTAATCAGGAATAATGAGATGAAGGAGTGAATTTGTCAGGAAAATATCCTAGATGAGATAATACTTGTCATGTCATTTCCAATGGTATGGAACGTGTCATTATTACCTCACGGCAGAGTATACATGAGAAGTTGGAGACCCCAAAGTTTGGGTAATGGACCCAAGTTTGTTTTGATGGGTAACAATATGAGCAGATATATTTTCAAACACATTATTCTATATGCATAGTACATGTCATTCCATTTATATAGGTATGTAGAATGTCACATAAATCCCCACTCTGCTTGAGAGTTATGGCCTTATGAAGCTGGAGGATCCTCATATGTCATCAAGAAGCCCCAAAAGTTCAAAGTAAACAAAGTGGTTTAAGAGATTCAAAGGTAAAATAATAGCATGGGATGAGTGTATTATAATCAAGTGAATACAAAATACAAATTATTTCAATAATAAATTTAATGATAAATGAAGGACCAACCCTAAAATAAGGAAAGGGCCAAGTGACCTAGAAGATGTTTTTAAGGAAATTACTTGGAGAGTATAAACAAGAGGTAAAAGCCTCTCTCTATTTGAATCACACTTGAGAACGTTGAATATATATATGTTCAGGGTAACCAAGACACGAAACCAGAATGAAGGTGAAGAAAAGAAGGGCCGAAATGCAAAGGAAGGATAATTCTTTTGATGGTGCTTTCTTAAGGCATAGTTATTGAAGGTGTCGATTCCACCATTTTCTTATACAAATTTTCATAATGATTTAGACTGTGAAATTTCTATTCAACTGAGAAAACATATCCAAGTAGTTGTGTTAAAAATTTCAACTTGTGAGTCATTGTATTTATTGTGTTACACTCTGTGGAACATAGGTTTTTTTTGATTAGTCTTGAAGCTAGTCAATAATCATGTGTTTCGGGTAAAACCATAATAAATTTTCATAACAGATCCAAATTTAGTAGAGACCAAATTTTGTTATTTTACAATCCATATATACGGTAACATTCAGGATGACCATCAAATATTTTGCAGGGCACACTATACAAGTTCGCCTCTAGAATAAGTCAGAATTCAAACAAGGCATGTCATTTTTGCTATAACTCCTTTGTGAGGTTCCAAGTAGTGACACTTGGATGAATTGCATAAAACACACTAAAGAACATTGTATCGTTTCATATCTTTATTAATACAGTTCGTTGATTACATCAAGTTGTGGTTGTTGACTAATCCAAACCAGTCATGTGAGACTAAAAAAGCCTTCGATGGAAATGCTAGTCTTCTTGTTTTTAAAGTCAAGGATGGTTGCAGAATGTGATCATACACCAGGTCTATTAAAGATCTTAAATTAGATTTGGATGATGAAACTGATGAGGGATTTTGGTTGTGCAATATGTTGAGTGCTATGGTTTAGACAAGAAGGATGAGTTGCCTAGCCACACATGAGTGTATAGTTGATGATGTTGGCAGAAGGATGAGTCATAGTTGATGAATATTTGACACATGATTGGTACATAATTGGTACATGGTTGGGTGCACTTGTTTATGGTATAGGTTGATTACAGGTTGGTGCATGGTTGATGCACTTGTTTATGGTACAGGTTGATTATAGGTTGAGCTACAGGTTGATGCATGGTTGATGCATGGTTCAGATTTATTGGTACAGGTTTACAACGCTATATCTCATAGTGATAGTGTGACAGTGGTTCCATCATTCTACTTCTACTTCAGGGTGGCAGGACGGGGCAAGGACAGGTGGTTGTAGCCACCTTCCAATTGTAGCCGGAGAACATTGGGGGTTGTAGCCTCCTTCTGGTTGTAGCTAGAGAATTGGGGAGTTGGAGCTTCCCTCAGGTTGTAGCCTGATAAACTAGGGGGTTGTAGCCTCCTTCTAGTTGCAGCTGGAAAACAAAGGAAGTTGGTGCTTCCAATGAATGTAATTCTTCAAGACATATAAGAGAATTTTGTGGTTTTCTCCCGATTTGGGTTTCCACGTAAAACACTGGTGTACTGTGTATGTGTGTGATTTTTTATTTCTTACTGCTCATTATTGGATAATAATTCTACATTGATATAACATTTGAATAAAAAGGATTATAATTATGCTATTACTGATTCACCCCCCCTCTCAGTAATCCAACAGAAAACCCATGGCTGTGATTTTTGTTTCATCTCCAAAATCAGATCATAAATCAAGTTGTGTAGTTCCAACCGTCTTTGGTTTCGTTTTGTTGTTGAAATTTTTGGGTCTCGTTTCAGGATGAATTTTCCAACAATAGTCTTCATCATGGCTATCTTTTGAATAGTGTTTACATGTGAGTTTTGCTCCCTCTTTCTTGACTGAAGCATTCTTCTTTCCATTTCCTTTGAATTTCCTCTTTCCTTTGTCTCCATTGTAGAATGGCTTCTTGATGCCCTCTTGAGGAGCATTCTTCCCTCTTGCTTCCAAATGAATTTCCTGTACACAAACTTCATCTAGATTTATAGGGTTAAACATGAGAATTGTGTGTCTCAAATAGCTTTGCAATCCTCCAATGTATTTGAGTAATTTTTCTTGAGAAGATAAATCTATACCCAAAATCAAAGCTCTTCTTCTAAATTATTAAGTGTATGTTTGCAGACTTTTCCCTTTAGCTTGCCTAAAGTTTTGCCAATCCATGATAGATTTATGCATGTATTCTAATGGATAAAATTTCCTTCTAATTGAAACAATAAAATCGTTCCAAGAGGATAAAACTTTACCATGTTTCTTCATGTCCTCTTGAGTTTTGGCTTCCCACCAAATGAGTGTTTCACTTTCCAATCTCAGAGAAGCAATCTGAATCTTAGTTTCATCATCTTGGATTCTTTGTATGATACAATACATTTCAATCTGACAATTCCAATTATCCAATTTCTCAGCATTTACCTCTCCATTGTACATAGGAAATTCAAACTTAATATCACGCTTAAGCAAAGGAGTTTGTGGACGAATTTTACCTTGTTCTTTTGGAGAATTTGGAGGTGGTTGTGAAATGGTAGAAGTGGAAGATGGAGGTGAAGGAGGTGGAGTGTCACCATTTCCTCCATTCCCTTTTGGAGTCTTATCACCACTATATTCATTACCTCTTGGAGGATTTGATCTTTTACCTTGCAACCTTGCATTCCTCTCCTCGTATAAAAATTTCACCATTTCTATCATATCATAAAAAGATTTTCTGAAAGTTTCCTCTTATGAAGTAGGAATTTCATGACTCTCCTCTTGAGTCATACTTGGTGAATGCCTCCTTGAAGCTTGAGGTGAATGTATTGTTCTCCTTCTTGAAAGTTGAAAACTTGGCTCTAAAAGTTTCCCTTCTCCTCTTGTGATATTCAACCTTGTAAGCATCAGAAAACAAAACACTTGCAAACAATCAAACCTTCAAAAACCTTTTCTTTGATACCAACTTGATCTGGAAATGAAAAGGTTTGTATATACAAATTTGTAAGTGGAATATGGATGTGTCTTGGGAAATTGGATCAATTTGCAAGCACATGAAAATATTGAGTTTTTATAATTGAAATGAACAACATAAACAAACATTAACAACCATCAAAATAAGCACATAACACAAAAAAATGATAAAGGAGTTCACCCCTTTCTTGGCCTACATCTCCTGGTCTAGCTTCCAATGGATCATTTTCATTATATGCTTAAAGTGTTAAAATAATTGCTTTAAAATGCTCAAAATTCAAAATAGATGGCTCCAATGGATCCAGAATGTCCAAAAACCCCTAGCTGGGCTCTTTCTGCACCTGGTTTGGCCAAAAAATGAAGAAAATACACTTCCTGGAACTTTTCCCCAATAACCTATTGTCTCTGCTCACATAAATGCACCCACTTTCATCCAAACCGACTTCTACGTGATTTCCCATCCAAAAACCTAGCTTTACGTGCCACACACAGTCAAGTGTGAAATTGGCACACCGTTAGTGGATTAGGTTCCTTAACTGTTGGAGATGTCGGCCATATGGGCCATGTGGCCAGGGTGTTGGGCTAACTTCCCACACCCATCGGCTAGCACCATTGGTTCCCTACACGATTGGTCATATGGGAGTGTTGGTGTGTGACCAGGGTTGGGGCTAAACCTCGACCCTTTTTCCTATCGAACTAAACCTTATGAAAATTCAAATAGAAGTTTCAGACTATATGATTAAGAACTACCTTGTAGGTGGGCAGGTGGCCCTACCTAGACGAAGTCTCTTCCCGCATCGTAGGTCCAGGGTTTGGCTCTCGCGGATCCAAACCCAAACATTTTACCAATATAGGGGGTGCCACGTGGCAAGCCCTAAGTGGGACACGTGGCACCCATATATTGGTCCACTAAGCTGACACGTGTCAACCACTGGTTAGTCCACGTCATAACTTTGCACGGTTAGCCTACCACATCACCACATTCCATGTTAGCCTACCAAGTCACCTTGCCACATCAATTGTACGGTCGTACGGACTGTATAGTCAACTGCCATGTGGCCTATATGGACTGTACAGTCAACGATTTTTACTATTTGGAAAAAGGAACAAAACGTTATATCTCCCTCATACGAACTCCATTTGAGCCCGTTCAAGTTGCGCTGGGATCATGAGGACAAGATCTACGCAATGAATCCATTTTAGATCAATTTTGAACACTTTTATTTTTGAGCATTTTTTGATCCCCTGGATCATAGAGAGTCCCTTCTAACTACTAGTCATTATCTCGTTGGCTATACTACTTCCTTTGTCATAACTTGACTTGTTATATTATGTTCTTGGAGGATTAGGTTACTCTTGGGGAAAATGGAGCACTACTGGGGTTTGTTTTGAATATGCCATCGTATCGTTCCCGATCATACTTACCACTTTCCATCTCATTAATCCCCGTCATATCCATTTATTTAGGTTATATAAAATGACCTGAGAAGGGATCATTCCTCATTCTATGGGAAGATGAATATTTTAGACTCAGAGGGAGACTAGCAAAATCCTACCTTGTTTACCTTCTTAGAGGCTCGCCCAGTCCCATAGCACTTGTGGATACACCGCCAGGGTGTTACATAGTCTCTAGGGTGTTTGAAGCATTTAAGAAGGTGTTTTTCAACACGAGAGGACAAAATAAAAATAAAATGAATTATCCAAAGAAAGAAAAGAAAAAAAGAAAAATAAAAGGTTGCCAATCATAAGCAATATTGCCAGAGTGCTACATATTCTCTAGGTTATCTCCTATGGCTAGACGTGGCAAAAGGCAAATAAAGGGATTGGAAGGTATCACCTCGCAAATAATAGGAACCAAGTGTGTGGTCTACCCTCATAAAAGGCACCCATGAATGAGATACTACGGTCCCTTGTATGTCGGTTGCCTAACCTTGAAGTCTAACCCCATGACCATCTCATAATCATTACATGACAATGAAGAGACAATATTTGGGAAATACTTTTAATACTTAGGTGTTAATTTGGTCTCTTTGGGTCTCTAATAGCATTTCATACCTTGACTTAGTAAGTTGTTTAACCTTCTTGAGCTTGTGACAAAATATGAATATGGGTCTTATGGTCTAGTTTATATGACTTTTATATTACGTTGATTATCTTATCATGCCGACGTGACTTGTTTCCTTGTAGACACAAATGTTTTAATTTGTCTTGCAGTTTCTCACCAAGTGGCATATCATTCAGACGTTCCATGATTTTTAAAAGGTATTATTATTATTCTAGTTGTTGTTGGGCATCACTACAGTTAGCTAACCCTCAGTCAGTTGACACAATTGCATTTAATGGATTCCTGAGATATTTCACAAACCACATCATCACCATTTTTTAGAGACTCAACCTAGTTCCCATCTCAGTCAAATGAATTTTAAGGCAAGTCGTTGCATGCTCTAGGGTGACATCACCCTTGACGTCACCCCTATTTGGCTAGTTTATGTGGATCGTTGGATGACTTTGGGTGATAATTTATTCAAGCATTTTTATGATATACAAGCCACTTGGAAGTCTTCTGGAAGGAATTTAATACCACTTGTCATATCCAGATGGATTATTTTGCATGTCATCAAGTTCAATTTGGCCTTGGGACTTATTTTTCCACTAGAAGAAGTTTTGATGCACTTAATTGAGGAAGAAAATTAATCATTTGACTATTAAATAGCCTTGGGAGGCTCATTACACATAACCAAATGAATATTTTCCTAGATCGTGGGACTTGGGGAGGATAATCCCTAGCTTCATGGAGGATTTTAATGGATCAATGGACTTTTTCCTTGGTTAGAGGATGACTGCATGCTTCAAGGAGAAATAGTTGGGCCTTTTGCTTGGTAAAATATGGCTTGTGGAAATTATTTTCCACATTATTTTTATTGTAAAATCCCCTTTTACCCAAATCGCATGATCAAAGAAGTCAAAATCATTTTTGAAAGGGGATAAATTGATAAATTAATTATTGTGGGATTTTTATTTAAATTGGAATATTTATTGTGGACAATCCCTAGGTGGATTAAATATTTATCAAGGTATTTTATTATTATTTTGTTTATTAAATCTCTAGAAGATATTAATAAGTGGAAAAAACTTGAATATTTTAGGGGATAACCCTAGAATTGGTTATTTTCACAGTGAGTGGAGGATTATGAATCCATCACTTGAGATTTCATTTAGAGAATTTTTTTTGGGTAATGCTCCTCAATACTATTATGATATTTTTTCCAATGGTGTGCCATGGTTTTACTCTTCGTGTCTTGATGTGATGCGTTTTTCTTGGAGGGTTTTGTGGTGGATGCTTAGAAATATTGGTGTGGTAGATCTTCCTTTGAATGCTCATGCTATCTACTTCAAGTAAATTTTTGGTGAGATCTACTTTATATTGCTTCTAAGTGTTCATTGAATGATCATTTTGTATCTAAAGGAAATATTTTCAAGATCTAGCTAATAAACTACACCTCTTGAGAGTTGTTTCTTGGATATTTTCTTGTACTAGGGACTAGGTAAAACTAACAACCCTTTTGCAAGTTATATCCACTCTTTTGAAGACCTCTTGTGAGCTAGACGATATTTATTCTAACCCTCTTGAAGGATAGTGAAAATATACAAATTTCAAGGGAGATTCACTTCAACATCTTCTAGTTCTTCTCCAAGCCTTTTTTACTCCATTGCCCAAGAGAATAAGGCACTAATCTACATTGGAGAGACTAAAATACTTGCAATGGGAGACATGGAAAAGTATCGAATCGGATTTCTGATTTTGAGGCTACATTCCCACCCTTAGGGTGATCCACCTTTCTCTTGGGGCATTTTTTTGGGGGCCTCTAGCCTCCACATTTTCTATTCCCTCATTCTCACTTTTTCGTCTTTTATTTTTCTAGCCTTAGGTTTCTAGTTTTAACATTTTTCTAACTAGTTTTAGGAAAGTAGCATATGGATTTTGTAGGCCATGCTTAGATATAACATTATAGATAGTTAGCTTCATTTTGGATTATTAAATTTGTGTAGGGACATGGTTAAAAGCTACAGCCATTGGGGTTTTTTATGAAGAAAATTAACAGTTAGGACAACTTGCATTTGATTAACTTTTAGGGCCTAGTTTTAGCTTGTTCTCATTTCTAACATTTGGGTAGTATTCCTAGGGTGTTGTAGCTAGTTTCTTAAATCTTTCTAGTGGGTTTCGAAGTAGTTTTGAAGCTTATTTATCTGCTGCAAATTTATATTTCAGATCTGGTTATAACTCTTAAAGTGCTCCAAAACCTTCTAAGATAATACCTAACTCATTGAAAAAAATGTAAATTACTTGGGGGGTTTTCTTTTGAATGTCTTGGGAGTGTTTTGAGAGTATTATCTTGAAATTTCAGATCTTATATCTCTGCTTAATCACTACAGAAAATCATATCTCAGATCTGATTAATTTTTAGAAAGTGCCCAAAAAAAGATCCTAAAACAACCTCTTAAGTATTGGGTTTAAATTGCAACTTTATCTCAAATTTTGTGGAAAAAGAAATCTGAACTTGTTGGCTGAATTTGAGAAGTATTAAGTGCTGATTTCTGTCTTATATAACAGCCCATAAATATGGTGTATGCTTCAAACAAGTCTATGGTTCATTGCTAAGTGTCTTTTGTGGAAATTTGTGGAACTGGAACTAGCTTGTTGAAAAATAATTGTGGTGATTGAGTGCTGGATTTTATTTCATTCATTTTGAAGTGCTTTATCATTTTTAAGAAATCATTACTTGGTTAAGATAGCCTTCAAAGCTTTCTATTTCAATTGCTAAATATCTCGTTTCTTTAGAAGAGTCTATATTCAAGTAAATTGCCAATAAGTTCTATCATTGTTTGACTCACTTGTTGCATTTGAGATTTTCATTCAAAGTGATTTACCTTTATTTGCTTTGCAATTCTATGTAAGTGCTTAATTGAACAATCATCCAAGTGGGATTTATTTTCTGGGTGGTCTTATAAAAGACAATTTTGGGCATCTATAAACATAGGAAATGTCGTTATTTTTCCAGCGATGCATCCTGAGGGCTTGTAATTCTCTCACTTACCTTGACGTATATTAGAAGACTATGGTCGCTTCGTCGCACTTAGAGGTACATAGAGGGGATCATGTCTAATGGTTGCACATCATATAACATTAATATTGATTGTGATCCTATCTTGGAGACCATCTAGAATCCTTGAAACAACTGAGAAAAACTATTGGCCTTCTTGTTATTGTAGTGCATTGAAAAAACAAATTGGGAAGATTACCCTCTCGTACCAGGGTGTCTTGAGAACCCCTCAGGTATATTTGAGGGATACAACAACTTGACACTCCTGTGAGGACCCTCTTTTCCTAAGCCTGTCGGGTACACACATTTATTCGACCAACTCTGACATTGCTCTAAATACAAAATTCTGGTCACTTTTTACTCGAGACTCTTACATTCATATTAGTTATCAGTGGTGGGGTTAACATATTGATCCTGGATTTCATATATACTTGGCATAATTGGAATTGTTTTGCAGATGATTTCCCCTTCACTCTTACCTTCAAATTTACCTCATCCATTCATATATTTTAGACCATTATTGACCTTGTATCATGACCTCCTAGGGCCTTTCTAGAATTTTCTATTGTCTTTCCCCAGGGTTCACTCGAGACTTTTCCTGAGGTGACAGTGGGTCTTGTACTGGTGTGTTATTCATTGGTTTCAATTGCACAAGGATCTAGTGCAACCTACAATCTATTAGATAACATTTTATGGCATCGTTGTCAGGGAGGATTTAGAATATTTCTCGAGCTCATACGACAAACCCTCCTTTGGAAAGCCATCTTCCCTTATATTGGTTTCCCTTGGTTTTTTTGGTGACTCCACTTAAGGGTCTTACCCTTTACCCCTTCCCCTTTTGGTTAGCTTGACAAGATTACCTAGAAACTCCACCTTATAATAACCTAACTGATAAAAATCCTTTTCCACTCCCTCCACCTAATCCTAAGCCCTTGTTTACCTATCAAAGAAGATATCCTCACAACCCCCTATTGTAAAGAAACTATTCCAAGGAATTCTTCCGTTACCTCCTCCTATCAAAATGCCTCCTTCATGGCCCAACCTCCTTTACAAACCTCTTAAATTCCAAAACATTGTCAGTCAACCCCATGAAATACCCAAGGTCCACAGTTTCTCATCTCAATATTTTAAGACCACGCACCAAAAACTCATGGCCAAGGTCAATGCAAACATAATGAATCTAGTGCATCAAGTACCAGGCAAACATGCAAAAGAATTATGTCCTCAAATAATTAGAAATATTGAGAAAAATATAAAATAAAGGCTTAGAAACCAATGAATCATCTTAAAGTTCCTTTAGATAGTCCCCAGGGGGACCTTCCCATAATCCTTAATAGCAGGACCATGGATGAAAAATTCTGGAAAAACCCTCCATTTTTTATCACTTTGGTGATCAACATTCTTTATCTCCACAATTGCACTTTGGATTCCGGTGGTGCAAAAAATATTGTTCCCCTGAACATCAAGAAACAACTAGGCCTTGAAATCACTCGTCCTTATAGAAATGTATGCAGCCTAGACTTAAAACCTATTTTTTTCCATGGAGTCATAGAAAACATGGAAGTTAGCCTAAAATAATACCAACATATATCATTTCCTATGGATATAGTAGTAATAGATATACCTGATTCTTGGGGAATGTTGCTATCACGAGAATGGGTGGCCAATCTCGGGGATAGCCTTCAATGGACCTATCTTATGCCACTATCCCAACCCATGATGGAAGTTGGTTAATCCTGTATTGAGATCCTATCTCGAGGAACCATGTTGAATACTATCATAACCCAAGACACGAAGTCCTCATTGTTGATAACGATGTAGGGAATACCACGTTTTTTCCTAATCCTGACATACCAACCAAAGAGAAAAAGGAGGGAACTTGGATTCTCGAATTTGATGGTGCTCATTCTATCCTAGGTTCCGGCATGGGTGTAGTGTTCACATCTCTGGGAAATGAGAATATCTACTATTCATATAGGTTGGAGTTTGAATGCACCAACAACATAGCAGAGTATGAATCCCTTATCATATGAATGGAATTGGCTATTGAAAAGAAGGTAAAAAAACTCCATGTGAGAGGAGACTCAGATATAATTGTTTCCCAAGTCACAAACAAGTGTGCCACCAAAAATCCTCGTCTCAAAGATTACAAAATCAGGGCTCTAGAATTTATTAATCATTTTGACCAATTCTCAATTGAAGTCATTCCTAGAGAAGAAAACTATGTGGCAGACTCCTTAGTTTTGATTGCCTCCGCAATGCACACCGTGGATTATTGGCCTCATGTAATAGTAATAAACCATAGAAATTCCATCCCTGACAACCTTGAACATTAGAATAACTTTGAATATGAAGCCCAGATTAATAGATTCCTCAATAATGAAGGTGATTTTGCTACAAATCAGATAAATTTGTTAGCCGAAGACAACAATGTGTGAATCATCGACTTGCCAAGTGACACTTTTCCCAAAGGGTTTATTCCTTTTGAGAAAATGTTTGATTAGAATGATGTGTATACAAGTAAGATAACTAAAGGTCTGAACAATGAGGTTGTTGAAGTAAATATTGGCATCGATCAAGATCCAAAAATAGTAAAACTCGAAAAAGGGACATCTCCATAAGAAATGAAGGAAATCATAAGCCTTATCATGGAATTTAAAGACATGTTCACATGGTCCTATGAAGACCTGAAATATTATAGGAAGGACATAATTCAACATGCCCTCCCCTTGGCAGAAGGGGCCAAACCTTTCAGGAAGAAAATTAGTCAAATAAACCCCAAATTGGTCATCCAAGTACAAAAGGAATTGAAAAATATGTTTGATGAAGGAATCATCAAGAAAATCAGGTATTCATCATGGTTGTCTAATTCAGTTATTGTTCAAAAGAAAACATGGGAGATTTGTTTGTGCGTATATTTCAGAAACTTGAATAAGGATTCTTTGAAGGATAATTACCCCTTGAAAAATATGGAACACCTATTATAGAGGGTCATTGGGGCTGAAATGATATCTATGCTTGATGGTTTCTCTAGGTATAATCAAATCCTAGTAAAAGAAGAAGATTAGTTGAAAATCACTTTCACTACTCCTTGGGGAACATATAAATACCTGATAAATCCTTTTGGGTTAATCAATGCAAGTGCCACCTTACAATGTACTATGTACTATGCCTTCAGGGATTTGATCGACAAGATTATGGAAATCTGTCAAGACGATCTAACGACTATATCTAAGAAGATATATTTTCATGTCCAGCATCTCCGATGGATTTTTGAGAAATGTAGAGAATATCATATATCCATCAATCCTAAGAAGTCGATGTTTGGTGTTGATAAAGGAAAATTTCTCAACCACATTGTCTCTAAAGAAGGGATCGCAGTAGACCCAACTAGGATTGAAGCAATCAAGAAATTTAATTTCCCTAAGGATACGAAGGTTTTATAGTCATTCTTTGGGAAAATCAACTTCATAAGAAGATTCATTCCAAATTTTGTTGAGATTGTCAAGCCTATGAATATATTACTTAAGAAGGATGTTGAATTCAAATGGAATAATTATGGAAAGAAATAATTTGAGCATATCAAAGATACAATTTATTTCACTCCTATCCTGGTAAGCCATGATTACGCTAAATATTATATCATCTACTCCTTTGCCTCAAAGGAAACTATTGTTGGAACCTTGTTGTAGAAGAATGATCAAGGTAACGAGAAACCCATTTCCTTTATGAGAAAAGTGCTTTGATATTCCAAGATGAATTACAAGATGACATAAAATCAATCCTATGCTCTCATGAAATCGCTCAAGAATTTCAGGACATGTGTAAGATAAAACAAAATCAAAGCTTTTGTCCCCTACCCTACAGTTAAGGAAGTTTTATCTCAAAGTGATGGATTGGGAGATAGGGGGAAATGGATTTCGCAAATACAAGAATATGACTTGGAAATCAAACAAACCAAAATAATTAAAGGCCATGGGTTGGCCAAAATGTTGACCGAAGGAAATGAGGAGGCTATAAAAGCAGGTGAAATAGACCAAATAAATGACACTTCCCAAGATCTTGAGAAGGATAAGTGGTACACTAATGTTATCTATTACCTTAAGAACCTGACATGTCTAGATCATCTCCCTGACTACAAGAGAAGAGATTTAAGGTTGAAATCCACCAGATATGTCCTAACGAAAGAAGGATTGGGTTGGAAGAACGTTGATGGGGTGACCATGCGATGTGTAAATCAACAAGAAGCCAAGAAGCTGATGGAAGAACTTCACTCAGGTTTTTGCAGAGGACATTTCACTGCGCTTACTACAACCCACAAGATTTTAAGAGCTGGTTATTATTGGTCGAGTCTTTTATCTAATGTTCATCGGTATGTTAGATCTGGTGAACCTTGTCAATTTTTATCCAGCAAGCAAAAATTCCCCTCCCTCCCCCTAAAAAAAGTTGTTATGGAAGCTCCTTTTCAACAATGGGGCCTTGATTTCATTGGAGAATTCAAAAACAAATCAAGAAATGGGAACCAGTGGATCCTTAATGCCATTGAATATTTCACCCTATGGGTAGAGGCTATCCCTACCAAGAAGGAAACTGAATATGTTGTAATGAGTTTCATTGAAGATAAAATAATAACAAGATTTTGTGTCCCTACAAAGATCATTATTGATAATGCTAAAGCCTTTAGTTCGATCACCATGAATGAATTTTGTTTCAAGTATGGAATCGTCCTGTCACATTCTTCAAACTACTATCTGCAAGGGAATGGCCTTGCTGAATATAGAAACAAGAATGTCGTGAATATAATAAATAAATTTGTTGGAAATAATAATAAGTGTTGGGACAATAAGTTGAAATACGCTCTATGGGAAGACCGTAAAACTACTAAAACATCGACGGGAAAGGCACCTTTTGAACTTGTGTATGGTTGAGAATCTAGGTTTCCCATAAATATTGAACTTCCATCACTCCAAATGGCACAACATTTCGTAGATGATAAAGAACCACTGCAGGAAAGGATTGTTCAACCGGTTGAGTTAGATGAGTCAAGAAGAAATTCATTTGACCAAATGATAAAGAACTAGGGAAAAATCAAGAGAACATTTGATCAAAGGACCAAAGGTAAAGAATATAAGGAAGGAGACTTGGTTTTAATGTGGGATACAAGAAAAGAGAAGCTAGGTATACACTCAAATATTGACAGTTATTAGACTGGTCCTTTCAATGTCAGAAAAAGAGATGGTAAAAATTCATATTATCTGATCACGAATGAAGGAAGGATGATGCCATTTCCCACCAATGGATCCTTTCTCAAGCCATACTATCCAAATGGGACTTAGGGCTTCGACCCTTAGGTTTTTTAGTTAGGTCATATGTACTATAGTGCATTTTCATGCTAGATTAAATGCATTCAATCTGCTTGCCATCAATCGCATTATGCATCTTTACTTTCCACCAATCATATTTTATTGCATGAGTGTCTTTCATTTTGCACGCATATATATATAAGAGTGTGAAAAATGTTTCTTCTCGGTTATGCCTTTTCTTTTCAGTTGCGTAAATATTTTTGTTTCAATAAAGAGCAATAATCAAATGGTACTTTATTTTGTCCCAATCATGTGTTCTAGATATCTAAGGTTTTCATGCACTCATAATGCGAGCACATATCCCCAATTTGGATCCTAATGGTATCCCCCCACTGATGGATAACTATTTAAGATAGAACATCTAGAGGTGTCCAGGCTGAAGACATGGAAAGATGAAAGATGTGCATGTACGTGCAAATTTGAACTCCTGATCCTCCTTCAATAGTGTAAGTATCACTCAGTGACATGAGAAACATATGACACCCATGGAATTTGGACGGGCCTATCAAACATCCTTGAGAAGCATGTTGCAAGTTGGTAAGTCTATCATCATGGTGAGTATCAATTTAATATCTAAGGCATTTAAGCTTGTCCCAAAGAATCCCTTCTAACTACTAGTTGTTATCTCGTTGGTTATACTTCTTCCTCTGTCATAACTTGAATTGTTATCTTAGGTTCTCAAGGTATTAGGTTACTCTTGGGGGAAATGGAGCACTAATGGGGTTTGTTTTGAATCTGTCATCTTACCATTCCCAATCATACTTACCACTTTCCATCTCATCAATCCCTGTCATATCCATTTCTTTAGGTTATATAAACTGACCTAAGAAGGGATCATTCATCATTCTATGGGAAGAAGGATATTTTAGGCTTAGAGGGAGACTAGCAAAATCCTTCCTTGGTTACCTGCTTAGAGGCTTGCCCAATCCCATAGCACTTGATGATACATCAACAGGGTGTTACATAGTCTCTAGGGTGTTTGAATCATTTAAGTAGGTGTTTTTCAACACGAGAGGACAAAATAAAAATAAAATGAATTATCCAAAGAAAGAAAAGAAAAAAGGAAAAATAAAAGGTAGTCAATCATAAGGAATATCTCCAGAGCGCTACATATTCTCTGGGTTATCTCCTATGGCTAGACCCAGAAAAAGTCAAATAAAGGGATTGGAAGGTATCACCTCGCAAATAACATAAACCAAGTGTGTGGTCTACCCTCATCAAAGGCACCCATGAATGAGATACTACGGTCCCTTGTATGTCAATTCCCTAACCTTGAAGTCTAACCCCATGACCATCTCATAATCATTACATGACAGTGAAGATACAATATTTGGGAAATATTTGTAATACTTAGGTGTTAGTTTGGTCTCTCTGGGTCTCTGATAGAATTTCATACCTTGACTTAGTAAGTTGTATAACCTTCTTGAGCTTGTGAGGAAATACGAATATGGAGCTTAATGGTCTAGTTTAGATGACTTTTATATTACGTTGATTATCTTATCATGTCGACGTAACTTGTTTCCTTTGTAGACACACATGTTTTAATTTGTCTTTCATTTTCTCGCCAAGTGTCATGCCATTCAGACCTTTCCAGGATTTTTACAAGGTGTTATTATTATTCTAGTTGTTGTCGGGCATCACTAGGGTTAGCTAACCCTTAGTCGGTTGACACATTTGCATTTGAAGGATGCCCGAGATATTTCACAGGACACATCATCACCATTTTTTAGTGACTCGACCCAGTTCCCAACTCATTCAGATGAATTTTAAGGCAATTTGTTGCATGCTCTAGGGTGAAGTCACCCTTGATGTCACCCCTATTTGGCAATTTTATGTGGATCGTTGGATGACTTTGGGCCTTAGAAAGTCGGGTGATAATTTATTCAAGCATTTTTATGATATGCAAGCCGCTTGGAAGTCTTCTAGAAGGATTTTAATGCCACTTTTCATCTCCCAGTGGATTATTTTTCACATCATCAAGTTTGATTTGTCCTCGGGACTTATTTTTCCACTAGAAGGAGGTTCGACGCACTTAATTGAGGAAGAAAAATAATTATTTGACTATTCAATAACGAGGCTCATTGCACATCACCAAATGAATATTTTCCTAGATCATGGGACTTGGGGAGGATAATCCCTAGATTCATGGAGGATTTTAATGGAACGATGAAATTTTTCCTTGGTGATACACATTATTTTGGTCACCCCAGTGATCAATTGATGATATGTGCATGACTCACTTCCATGTTCCCTAAAGACACTAAATGAGACTTTCTCCATGATAAAAGTGGATTATCTTTTCTTCCTTAAAAACTATGTCAAAGGAGATCGTCGCACCCTACTCAATGTTTGGGGTGCGACGATTCTTAATCGTCGCACGCTGCACCAAAACTAGACTATGGCATCACCACAGGCTTCTTGTGTATGGGGTGCAACAATCCTCAAACAATAGAAAAAGTGAAATTCACGAAATTTATAGAAGGGAATCTTCTAAAAGATGAGGTGGCCTACAATCGATTTGGATATTACTCACTTCTCTGATTTAGTGGGATCATCCTAATCTCCTCATCCATCCCTCTTTCACCCTATATAAAGAGGGATATCTCATGAGAAAGGCTAGGCTTTCTTATGCATGAAGAATTCTGCTATAGATAATACTTGAGATAGATTTTATTTAGCTCTCCAAGTCAGGTTGGCAATTCTCTTCATCAAAATCATTGGAGAAAAGGTGTGTGTGTTGAAGAAAAGGGCCATTGGAAGGGACCTTGCAACATCAAGGCATGGGTTGTATTCTCCACTTTGATTTATATAATGCAGTAATGCATTTCTTCCCTATAAAGGTGTCTCTACGTTTATTGTATAACTCCTTGATCTTATACATAGAATTCATTGGAATATATATATCATTGTTCTCTCTCTTTGTTGGTTTGTGCTTCTTAACAGGTTCACCATGACACAAATCCAAATATGGAGAGACAAGGATGACACTAGCGAGGATCAAACTTCCTTCAAATGGTATGTCATTTGTCTCTCTCTAAACTAGTTTATATGACAATGAAATCTAAGGAGAAACTTGTATTCTTCCCTATTTTGTTCTAGCTTCTTATTGAAGTTTGGGAGATTAGTTTGTGTCCGCACTTACCGATTTGTATGATAAAAAAATTGGAGACCATACTGGGGATCATCCTCTTTTGGTTTTTTGCTTCCTCTTTGCTTTTATCTTGCCTGCTTTTGGTCAATTTCATTCTCTGAGTCTTTGGGTGATCCATCTTGACTCCCTGGTTCTGAAATTTCATTGAGAACCTTTGTCCTCCTTTCAATTTTTCCTTATATTCAGTCATCTTCGCACCCTACTTGTGTGAACTAGAGTGACGACGTTTCACTGTATTTTTCATTAAGCCTGTGATGATCCTTCATCGTCGCACTGTGCTCTTTTGCAACCTGAGACGATTCCTATAGAAATTTTTGGAGTGATAGTTAACTTGCTTCTCCTTGCCCAGATTTGTCTTTACTTCTTGGGGTGAACTTTTAGTCTTGGTGAATGATTGGTTTTCATATTTTAGCCTGAATTTGATTGTTTCTCAAGTATTGCGAGTATTTTTAATAATTTTTATAAGTTTTATCTTTTACTTCTTATTGCAAGGGTATAATCTCAAGGATTTGTCCCTGAGTGCTTGCTATATAAGTTGGATTGATATTTATGAGTTTTGGATTGATTTTTTTAATTTTTGGATTGTTGTTGATTGTAAAAAAACTTTTTTTTGCATTCGACAAATAAGTTTTCTTATCTTTTCATTTTTTGCTTGTATTATGAGTTTAGATTGGGAAATAGTGTTGTGAGTGCATTGATATTCTTGGACAACTCTTTATTTTTTGGAATACATCTTTGTTTTAATTTGAAAAGTAAAGGACTGAAGTTTATTCTTCTTTTAGTAGTCTTTACAAGAAATTTTTTGCATTCAAATATTTATTGAAAAAGAGAAAACTGGAAAATTTTGTAACTTTGATTGTTTGGAATCAATATCATTCAAAGATTGAAGAAATTGTGCTTTGTAATTTTTTGTATTCTGGAAAGAGAAACCTTCTCCCTTGTGTAATTAGAGTTCATCGAACGAAAATATTGCATCTCATCTCTATTTACATTTTGTTGGGTCAAGGTCAAATATGTCATTAGTTTCATTTCCATTTCCATTTTTGAGTAAGCAACAACCATTAAAATTCAGCGTAATTTTGAAATCTACCTAGCAAATTTTATTTTCTAGAACTTTTATACACCAACATTAGCTAGGATAGCACTTCGGAATAGGTTGTGAGGCACGCTCTCTAAAGCATCAAAACACACAATAGTATCTTGTGATAGGGAGAGTTTAAATCCACTTGCTACATTTTGTCCTGGGAAGCCCTTCTAACACAAGGGTCAATCACGAGGTCGCATTAGGGCCGACAGAGTTACTCACCCTGCTTTGTTGGTCTTGGTGTAGAGATTGTGCATATTATTGGGGGTCACTTGAGAAGAAAATATTGTGCGGACCTTCTCGAAGATATTTTGGGCTTAGATACCTGCCCTTGTGCATGGATTGGACTGCTGACTGCTTCCCCAGGAATCATTGTCATAATTGGTAACCTTAGTGGCATATCTATTTAGAGTCTTTACACGAGGTGATTGTGGAGGGGAAAGTCTTCACGGTACCTGGAATCGACATTGGCCAAACTCACTCAGGCTCCTTGG
>SNQJ01S0019613.1:114121-138239 GCA_010110895.2 Picea sitchensis
ATCGAAAGGCCCATATGGGACCAAACCACTCCTTCCTAGGGTTCGTTAAAAATACTTTGAGGGACTCATCCGAAGGATGAGCTTACATTACAAGCATATTTTATCCTCCTCAAGATTGTGTAAAAATAAAAATGTACTTGCCAGAAGTGGTGGGGGAAAATTGGGAAAGAAATGTATATCTGTATCTGTGTTAGTGGAAATAAATCACTCTTGAACATGACACCCAGCCCCTTAATCATTGTATCCGGGTTGGGAAATCCATTTGTCTCTCATTTGACCATCAAAAAGTCCATATGTTGGGTCCTTCTTGAGTCAATGTTTCCAAGACAATTGTCCTGTCATTCTTATGTTTAAGAGAAGTCCAACCTAAACAATCCTTCTATCGAGTCGGCCATCTATAGTCTTTAAAATTTCTACCATGTCAACCTTCCCTGAGTCAGTTCTATATCACTTTATGCTTCGAACTACTTCAAATCTATTACATATTTCGTGTCATTGATGGGGGATAAATTAAGGCCCTCCTGTGACGAGTATTTTCTTTTCGACTTCAACACATTACCCAGGAATTAGACTTAGAAATCATTTAGTACCTTGGAACCTGTATGCCTCAATGGTAGGTCTCCTCACTTTCAACAGTGGGATCACATTATTGGCCCTTGATTGGAATATTCCATCAAGTGTTTGACTTCGACTCATTAATTCACATTCGTTGGATTTTACTAGATTACCTTGGGAGGCATTGCCATCAATGGTGATTTCCCTCCCACTTGTTAATGGTTTTCATTAATGATTGGTAATCAAGTGGTTTCTACGATGTTCAACTTTGACACATGTAATCACATGGATATATTCGTACTTCGAAATGATGGAAATGAAGACCCTATATCTCACCATATCGGTCCAGGTTGTGATGGAATATTCATGAGTTTGTACTGACACATAGATCCACTGTGTATGTCTCGTGGCTATGTCCAAATTTCAATTCTTAAGAGCATAGATCTATAGTGTATTTCTCGTGGCTATGTTGAATGATGATGACATGGATCCATAGTGTATGTTTAGTGGCCATGACTCACTTGACACTTATGATTAGAGTCAATTTTAGTATGAGTATGGGAATGCCTAACTCAGAAGATGGTATATTATTATGTAGATGCTTGATTGTTTACAGCTTCCAGACCGATGTGCTCCTTATTTTCGACACACACATTCTACAAACCATTTCAGTTGTCACAAGTTCCAACTTCATGCTTTGGGGGGAATTCTGTTACACATTATTTTATCCACCCCAGTGATCAACTGACGATATGTGCATGACTCAATTACATGTTCCCTGAAGACACTAAATGAGACTTTCTCCATGAGAAAAGTGGATTATCTTTTCTTCCTTAAAAACTATGTCAAAGGAGATCGTCGCACCCTACTCAATGCTTGGGGTGTGATGATGGTTGATCATCACACGCCGCACCAAAACTAGACTATGGTGTCATCATAGGTTGCCTATGTATGGGGTGAGATGATCCTCAAACAAGAGAAAAAGTGAAATTCACAAAATTTCTAGAAGGGAATCTTCTAGAAGATGAGGTGGCCTCCAATCGGTTTGGATCTTACTCACTTATTTGATTTAGTGGGATCATCCTAATATCCTCATCCATCCCTCTTTCACCCTATATAAAGAGGGATCTCATGGGAAAGGCAAGCTTATGCATGAATAATTCTGCTATAGATTATACTTGAGATAGATTTTCTTTAGCTCTCCAAGTCAGGTTGGGAATTATCTTCATCAAAATCATTGGAGAAAAGGTGTGTGTGTTGAAGCAAAGGGTCATTGGAAGGGACCTTGCAACATCAAGGCGTGGGTTGTATTCTCCACTTTCATTTAATATAATGCAGTAATACATTTATTCCCTATAAAAGTGTCTCTACTTTTATTGTATAACTCCTTGATCTTATACATATAATTCATTGGAATATATATATCGTCATTCTCTCTCTTTGTTGATTTGTGCTTCTTAACAGGTTCACCATCCCACAAATTCAAATATGGAGCGGCAAGGAAGACACTAGCAAGGATCAAATGTCGTTTAAATTGTATGCCATTTGTCCCTCTCTAAACTAGTTTATATGACAATAAAATCTAAGAAACTTGTATTCTTCCCTATTTTCTTCTAGATTCTTGTTGATGTTAGGGAGATTTGTTTGTGTCCACACTTACCAATTTGTCTGATAACACTTGGTTAGAGGATGATTGCATGCTTCAAGGAGAAATATTTGGGCATTTTGCTTGGTCAAAGATACCTTGTGGAAATTATTTTCCACATTATTTTTATTATAAAATCCCCGTTTACCCAAATCGCATGGTCAAAGAAGTCAAAATCATTTTTGAAAAGATATAAATTGATAAATTAATTATTGTGGGATTTTTATTTAAATTGGAATATTTATTGTGGATAATCCCTAGGTGGTTTAAATATTTATTAAGGTATTTTATTATTATTTTGTTTAGGAAATCTCTAGAAGAGATTAATAAGTGGACAAAACTTGAATATTTTAGGGGATAGACCTATAATTGGTTATTTGTGGACAAATCCAAGTGAGTGGAGGATTATCCATCACTTGCAATTTCATTTAGTGAATTTTTTTTCGGCGATGCTCCTCAAAATTATTATGCTATTTTTTCCAATGTTGCGTTGTGGTTTTCCTTTTGGTGTCTTGATGTGATGCGTTTTACTTGGAGGGTTTCGTGGTGGATGCTTAGAAATATTGGTGTGGTGGATCTTACTTTGAATGCTCATGCTATCTACTTCAAGTAAGTTTTTGGTGAGATCTACTTTATATTGCTTCTAAGTTTTCATTGAATGATTTTGGATCTAAAGGAAATATTTTCAAGAGCTAGCTACTAAGCTACACCTCTTGAGAGTTGTTTCTTGGATATTTTCTTGTATGAGGGACTAGGTAAAGATAACAACCCTTTTGCAGGTTATATCCACTCTTTTGAAGACCTCTTGTGAGCTAGATGATTTTGCTTCTAACCCTCTTGCAGGATAGTGACAAGCTACAACCTTCAAGGGAGATTCACTTCAACATCTTCTAGTTCTTCTCCAAGCCTTTTCTACTCCATTTCCCAAGAGAATAAAGCATTGATCTACATTGGAGAGATTAAAATACTTGCATTGGGAGACATGGAAAAGTATCGAATTGGATTTTTTATTTCGCGGATACATTCCAACCCTTAGGGAGATACACCTTACTCTTGGGGAGATTTTTTGGGGGCCTCTAGCCTCCCCATTTTCTAAACCCTCATTCTCACTTTTTCCTCTTTTATTTTTCTAACCCTAGGTTTCTAGTTTTAGCATTTTTCTAAGTAGTTTTAGGAAAATAACATATGGGTTTTGTAGGCCATGCTTAGATCTAACCTTCTAGATAGTTAATTTGCATTTTGGATGATTAAATTTATGTAGGGACATGGTTAAAATATACAACCATTATGGCTTTTTATGCAGAAAATTGACAGTTAGGACAACTTGCATTTGATTTACTTTTAGGGCCTAGTTTTAAATAGTTCTCATTTCTAACATTTGGGTAGTGTTCCTAGGGTGTTATAGCTAGTTTCTAAAATATTTCTAGTGGGTTTTGAAGTAGTTTTGAATCTGATTTATCTACTGAAAATTTATATTTCATATCTGGTTATAACTCTTAAAGTGCTCCAAAACCTTCTAAGATCATACCTCACTCATTGAAAATTTTGTTGATTACTTGGGGGGTTTTCTTTTGAATGTCTTGGGATTGTTTTGGGAGTATTATATTGAAATTTAATATCTAATATATATGCTTAATCATTGTTTCAAATCATATCTCAGATTTGGTTAATTGTTAGAAAGTGCCTAAAAAAATTTCCTAAAACCACCTCTTAAGTATTGGGCTTAAATTGCAACTTTATCTCAAGTTTTGTGGAAAAAGAAATATGAACTTGTTGGCTAAATTTGAGAAGTATTAAGTGTTGATTTATGTCTTACATAACAGCCCATAAATCTGGTGTATGCTTTAAACAAGTCTATGGTTCATTGCTAAGTGTTTTTTTTTGGAAAATTGTGGAATTGGAACTAGCTTGTTGAAAAAGTTTTGTGGTGATTGAGTGAAGGAATATATCTCATTCATTTTGAAGTGTTTATCATTTTTAAGAAATCATTACTTGGTAAAGATAGCCTTCAAAGCTTGCTATTTCAATTGCTAAATATCTCATTGCTTTAGGAAGAGATATATTCAAGTAAATTGCCAATAATTTCTATCACTGTTTGATTCACTTGTTGCATTTGACATTTTCATTAAAAGTGATTTACCTTTATTTGCTTTGCAATTCTATCTAAGTGCTTAATTGAAAAATCATGCAAGTGGGATTCATTTTCTGGGGGGTCTTAGAAAAGACATTTTTGGGTGTCTATAAATGTAGGATTTGTCATTACTTTGCCAATGTTGCATCCTGAGGGATTATATTTCTCTCATGTACCTCGATGTATATTAGAAGACTATGGTCGCTCTGTCGTACTTAGAGGTATATAGAGGGGATCGTGTCGAACGGTTTTGCATTAGACAAAATTAATACCGATTGTGCTCCTATCTTGGAGACCACCTAGAATCCTTGAAAAAACTGAACGAACCTATTGGTTGTCTTGTTATTGTAGTGCATGGAAAAAAACATTCGGGAAGATTACCCTCTCATACCAGGGTGACTTGAGAACCCCTCAGGTATATTTTAGGGCTACAAAAACCCGACACTCCTGTGAGGAACCTCTTTTCCTAAGCCTATCGGGTACACACATTTATTCATCCAACTCTAACATTACTCTAAATACAAAATTCTGGTCACTTGTTATTCGAGACTCTTACATTCATATTAGTGATCAGTGGTGAGGTTAACATATTGATCTTGGATTTCATATATACTTGGCATAATTGACATTGTGTTGTAGGTGATTTCCCCTTCACCCTTACCTTCACATTTCCCTCATCCATTCATAGCCTTTAGACCATTCTTGACCTTGTAGTGTGACCTCCTAGGGCCTTTCTAGACATTTCTATTGTCTTTCCCCAAGGGTCACCTGAGAATTTTCCTAAGGTGACAGTGGGTCTTGTCCCCATGTGTTGTCCATTGGTTACAACTGCACAAGGCTATAGTGAAACCTACAATCTATGTGATAACAAGTACCAAGTCGTGACCCTCTATTGCTCTAGGGTGACCATTAACCTCTTGAGCAAGTTTCTTATTTTCCTTAGAGAAAATTTCCCAACTTCTTTGTTACTCAGAGTTGTGTGTGTGAGTTCCTCCACTCACTGCACCATATGTTTGTGAGTCTATGACTCTCTCTGATCACAATGGATCTTCTCTGAGAATTTGTTTTCTTAGCTCCCGTGTGTTGGATATCTTCCCCTTCTTAGGTTGTTGTAATATTCATGTGCACGTTCTCTTGTTCTCCCATGTCTTCTTGTTTTCTACAAACTGTGTGATGATCTTCCACATTTTTCCTCCTCTTCCACATATCCCCTGGATCCTCGTGGCTTGTTGTCAGATGCAACCCTCCTACCAGGCTCCCGACTTTAAAGGGGAAATATAGTGCATCCTTTTTTCTGGGGTTTCAATTGACCCTTCATTACTCAAAGCACCAAATCTACTACCATTTATAACTACTCAACCACTGAATCCCGATCTCCTTGACTGATCACGTGGTTTCATGCAATCCTGATACATTGGTAGGTAGTGTATTCAACTCTTGTAGGTGCAGGCTATAATGTTGAGAAAGATTCATATTTTCTTCATTGAAACATCCCAGTTCCACCTAACCCATCCCACATGTGGTATCATGGCCAATACTCAAGGCTTCCTTCCCAGTCAATTGTTTGGTGTTTGTATTAATTATAAACATAATTACATGCTTCATAATTACTTTACATGAAGTCTTAGCATAATTACAATTATGGGGGGAAACATGGTGTTACAATGATCCCTCCTATCATGATATCAATATGCTTCTACTTCCCTTGTACTGTTTGCATGTTTTGTGTTAGAATATTTATTGACTTGTCTCTGCAGCATATTCAAACTCTATAGTAGTTGAGTGTTAATTTGATTTTACTCCTCCTAAGCTCTTATCAACCTTTCATTTTCTTATTTATAGTTATTCACTTCTTTATGAAAACTTCTCATAGTCTCGACCAACTCTACCATCTCTACCCTACTTATACATCCATTGGACTCTGTCTCTGCATTTCCCATGTTGATATGTAAACCTCATATCTCATATTCATGGTTGTAATATCCTTGGGCATTCTTCATATCTCTAGTCCTCATATAGGAACAAAATATTTTTCACATGTACCTCTAATTCTACAAGAAATGTGCATGCAAAAATTACTAGTTAAAGTTAAGCATATTATAAAATTGTCATGAATTAAGCTACATGCCACTTTTAGCCTCAATTTTTCGAAGAACACTGATAAACTAATAAAAATTATGAGATTTCAAATATGTTCTCTTCTAAATTAGCTTTATGATGACTATGCTTATGACTGAATATAATTTATGAAATCAAAGTTACAACTCTCTGAAATCAACAGTTTTATCCATTTTTGTACTTGTTTCACTGGTATCCATAATCTCAAGGGATAACTTCCACCTCTTGTAGAAATAAATATGGTGAGAACCAATAAATTTTGCATATGAGGCACTTATAGTATTCATGATTGTGAATACACAACAACTCTTAGATTCATGATCTAATGCTCCATCCAACTTCTGCACCAATCTAGATTTGGCAACTTGGTCATTTTGCATTTCCTCTAGACTTGGAATTTTTAGCCGAAAATGGTTATCTCCCAAACAGATAAAAACTAGAAAAAACTTCCTTAAGAAAAATTTGTATGGATTGATGAGTAGGTAAAATTTTGACTAAACAAAATTTTCCAAATTGGTGATCTGGCGTCCCAAGAATAGTGGATTTTTCCTTGTTTCAACATTTGCACTCCAAACCATTTTGATTTTTCTCAGAATCCTAAATCAATATATTCAATCATTATTTTTGGAATCCCTATAAAATTTTCACCTTTATTTGGGCCTTGGTTACTGAGCATGACCCAAATCTTTAAAAACCATTATTTTTCATTTTCTGGAAAATAGAAGTAGAACTGACCAAAGGTCCTCACTAGCACATTTGTAGCCTTCATCACTGTGGAAATAGTCATTAAATTTCACCTAATTATGAGTTGAAATGATCATGTTACAACCAAAACAATTTTTTGGCTCCAATTTGTTTTTTATAAACTTGTCTATTTTCTCCATCCCTTTCCTCCTCTTTCTCCTCTTTCCTTATTTTCTCTTTCTCTTCTCTTTCTTTTCCTTGTATCAATGAGTTGGAATATTTATTCCTCACCAATACATGCTCCTTTATCTATGATCCAAGACATTTCTCTCGCTAATACATGCCCTTTATTGGCAATAAAAGATATTTCTCTCTCACCAATACATGCCCTTTATCGATGATCAAATATCTTTCTCTCTTTCCAATACATGCCCTTTATCGGCAATCAAAGATCCTTCTCTATAATTGATACATGCCCTTTATCAGTAATCAAAGATCTTTCTCTCTCTCCAATACACACACTTTATTGACGATCAAAGATATTTTCTCCTCATTTACGTTTCATTGCCCAAAATACTTTTCCTCATTGATGTTTTGATGCTCAAAAGAATTTTCCTCCCCGACATTTCAATGCTCAAAATAATTTTTCTTGTCAACATTTTGGCACTCAAAATATTTTTCCTCACCAACATTTTGGTCCTCAAAAGAATTTTCCTTGTTGATATTTCGACACCAAAAGTTCCTTCTTCACTAACGTCTCGATGTTGGAATCTCTTTTCCTAGTCGACATTTTGGTGCCCAAATTTATTTTCATCGTCGACATTTTGACACCCAAATCTCTTTTCTTCATTGAGGTTGCGACATCCAAATGTCTTTCCTTCACCGAAATTTTCGCTCCATAAGTGTTTTCTTCACATATATGTCCTATATTGGCCATAAAAAAACTTTTCTTCACTGACACTCTCTATATTGACCAAAAAGAAAATTTTTGACACTTAGTTGATTTTCTGTGTTTTCAAGCTCACAACTGTTGCGGAAAATTCTCAACTCAACTGTTTAAGACAAATTCAACCATAGGGGACAAATCAACCCCCATAGACAACCATCACACACCCCCATCTCTCTCTCTCTCTCTCTCTCTCTCTCTCTCTCTCTCTCTCTCTNAATTTTCCTTGTTGATATTTCGACACCAAAAGTTCCTTCTTCACTAACGTCTCGATGTTGGAATCTCTTTTCCTAGTCGACATTTTGGTGCCCAAATTTATTTTCATCGTCGACATTTTGACACCCAAATCTCTTTTCTTCATCGAGGTTGCGACATCCAAATGTCTTTCCTTCACCGAAATTTTTGCTCCATAAGTGTTTTCTTCACATATATGCCCTATATTGGCCANGCACACACACACACACACAACTTGGGGCCTTGACCCCAATTCCTCATGCTAGGAAAAAATAAATTTTCGCCCAACTCTACACATAGACTAAAGTTCTTCCCTACTTTAGAAGACCTAGGAAAGCAATCCCAGTGTTGCAACTAGAGATATGATACCACTCTATAGCACCCCCACTACTAAAACCAATTTTTTTTTATATCGTTTTAAACTAAATACATACAACAAGATAAAAACACATGCAACTATACGAAATATTTAAAATCATGAATGCAGTTTATTAAACATGCACGACAATTATATAATTGCATGAAAATCAGAGTAAACACACAACAATTATATCCCATAAATAAAAACAATGAATTAGAGATAAAACATTTATCTTTTTAATCAAATGTGAAACTAGTTGCAGAGGACAGATGTTCCACCCAATTATAGCCTTGCTACTACAAATCTTAGCAGCACGACACCCTCAAGCTGGGGCTAGGAATCCATAAGAAAAGGGTGTCTCTATTGTCCACTCAAAACCTGATATAACTCAAAACAAGCTAACATTTCCTATAGATATCCCAATCCACTGGTTCTCTTCCCTTCAATCTACACAACCCAAGGAATGGGACCCCCCTTCTCTGCACGCAATCCCTTGGTCCTTCCCACTTCCCTTCAGGGTTCCAACACAAGTTGGCTAGAAACCTCTCTTGTTGAGGACTCTAGGGATTTACAACCACTACAGGAAACTCTCAACAACAACTCATTTTCTATGTGGTGATATCTTACACAAAAATATCTTCTACATACCTAACGACCTACTTCTTCATGTAATTGTATCTTCAACAAGCTACCTGAAAACCCCACTATGGTTGTCTTCAAGCTCCAACACTCAGTCCCCTTTTGTTGTCCCAAAAACTGGTTGTAAAAATCTCTACAATACCCATTCAAATATTTTACCCATGCATGTTGACTCTCACATTCCCTAATGTTGATTGTACTCGGCCCCATGCTCTCAATAACTATCTGAGGTGAATTTTCACACCAACTTTGTTACATGTATTTAGTGATTGGGGACTTGATACACTCAGAAGGAAAATCGAAGGTTCATACAAAATAATAATTTTAGGAAAGTGGGTTGATATTAATACACATGAATAATTCCCCCTTTGACCCCTTGCACTCCCATCTCTTGTGAAAACTTAGTCCCCATTATTCCATATGTGTCTGTCTACAACCAACGATACATTTATTTTATTAATTTGATATACAATGTTTACATATTATATAATTGGGATTGCGACCATACAATGTATTTACAGTATACATCACTAAATTGGGGATCAAAAATGGGTATGTTACACATGGCCCTAGCTAATGCAGCCACTTGAGGCATAATGAAAAAGAAAAATTTGTATATAAACATTTCTCAGAATCTATCTTCAACGAATGACCATCTATGCTCCTCAAATAGAGATCATGGACCAATCAGGTGCTAAGCCACAGATCAATATAGTTGTTATTATCGAAGAGAATATGAGTTGTTAGATCACTTTATGTCTAGAACATATTGTGACCCTCATATTACATAACTACAAATGGATACTATGAAAACATACTAAAGAAACACACTTTTATGTAAATACATATTAGACCAAGTTGATCTTAGCTAACCCCTAAGTATCTAAATATCTGAAAAATTCGAGACAAAAATTAACGAATTTAATCGTCTTATGCATTGTTCTTACACAACATTGACATTTGATTGTCTATCATTCAAAAATATATATTGACACAATGCATAAATAATTGTCATATAACAAGGTGCTTTATGTCATTGTGCATATTCTTTGACAGTGGTGGAATTACCTCATTGGTTAAGGAAACAATTGTTTATTTTGAATGACGATTCATTTTAGTTTTTGCATAGGTGGAGAAATTTGGAGAATTCCTAACACATAAAGTGGATGACTTGTTTATAACATTTTCCACCTTGTAATTCCAACCTAAGAAAGGTCAAAATAGAAAAATTATTGATTACTTGTGTTCACCTCTATACTACACTTGATGCTAGAGATCATGATTCCAAAAAATGCATCGAACTTTATTCAACACTTCCAAACTTTTTCAAGGCCTACAATGACCTTTAACAAGGTCAAGAGGTCATAAACTACTATATGTCCAATAGGTTTCTCTACCAACTTGGATATTTATGAATTTTTGCACATACTTTGACACACAAGCCATGACTCGACTAAGATGATCCTAACCAAAGAAAAATGGCGACGCTAACACCCTGAATAATGGTATAAATTCAATATCAAAGTTCTTTGAAATTTTCACTTACTCTCTGAATAATGGTATATCATATCAAAGGAGACATCCCCCTAAGACATTTTGTCATTTTGATAATGGCCATGACAGTCAGCAACCACTTGTCGTGCACATTCCCCCAGCAAATGAGCGTGCGGCAGAAATCAAAGTCGTTATAGCAGATAGAAAGATTCTGAAAAACACTTGTCCGTTCAGATATCTGGTTGAAGGAAAGAATTGGCACATCACTCTCTAATGACGAGACTTGATCGACAATCGAATCCCCGTGGTGGATTACAAACAATCATGATGTAGCCAGATGTATTTGTTTTCTATTTTTGGAAAAGCATCATGTGAAGAGCCATTTAGTGCAGACAGTCAGTTTCCTAGTTTTCATAGATGTTAGTTAGAAGAGTAGGGTAGCCCAAGCGGTGCCCTCGCCTATATATTTGATCTTTTCGATGTAATCCAGGTTGGTTGGAAAAATTAGTATAGACAATGTCTATTGAATGTAGTTCGAGTTTGATAGAAATTTAATGCAAAAGTCCTGAAGCTTTGATGAAAAGATTCTAATTGTAGCAGTTGGATGTATTGTTTCCTTCTTTGTGTACGCACTTCCTATACTCTTTTTTCATATCTATTTCCATCTAAATAGGAATGTATTTCCGAACTTAGGATTCACTACGCAGTGCTCTGGGATTCATGCCATTTAAACAAAACGTTTTCCTCTAAGTTAATCTCTGAATTCATCCTCAACGGTGCTCTGAGCTGTTTTTTTTTGTTTTTTCCCCGCCTCACACAACGATTTTACACTAAAGACTATTGCTCGCTTAGCCTTTATCCTCTCAAGTTCAGTCGCCGAGTCATTTTTTCTATCGTTTTCTTGAACCGACTCCATAGCCCAAGGTCTTACTCTCTTGCACCAATATAACCAAAACTTGTTATTTCAAAGGTGTTAAATCTAGCCAACATATTTAAAGCCATATCCCACGCCGATACATTGTCTCCTGAGAGAGCCCTCTCCATATCTGAAAGGCTAGTTTCGGGTCTCAAAATTGGTTGAAAAATTTACCTCTATCGTCTGCTTATCAACTAAATAGATTTACAGAGTGCTAACATTCCGGTGCCAATGTCGGGGACAGATTTGAATAGATTTTCCCTGGGAGAACGACTAAAGGTACAATTTTGACCCCTGAGGGTAACAGAGGGAAAAACATATACATTGGCTGAAACCTTTACCTTGACGACTCCAGTCAAAAATACCAGTAGCTCCAAGTAGCACAGTTCAGAAACCCTGGCTCTGAAGACGATCTATACCAGAGAAAATTCTGACCCAAACCCTACAGATCTTGTGTGCGACCCTGAAAAAATTATGTGCAAGACTAGAGAGAAAGCATCAAACCCGTTCTATTACCTGGACAGAAGCCTGCCCTTACCTAAAGACGGCGTGAAAAGCATTGATGATCTTGAGTTTGGTGCATTCTTTGAACAAACCTTGTTCAGGTCTAAGTCAGAAACCAACTTGGACGAGATATTTTTCGACCGGAAGTGATTCCAAGTCCTAGTATCTAATAATATCCCTCAAATCCCCAAACCTCCTAGAGCCATAGCCATGACCACCGGATTCGCCCCCCTCGTTTTGCCATCCCAACTACATGGTTTTCCCCAAAATTATAGCCAGAGGATTAAGAGCTATGATGTTGAAGGGAATGTTTCAGCCCAGAGGCATCTGGATTGGTTCAACGATTTTGTCGACCTAGAGGAGGTGGACTATGCAGATGTGAAAATGAGGTTATTCGCGTAGATTTTTTTAGGGAAGGTGAGGAAATGGTTCAAATCCCTCCCGACTGCAAGCATTCGATATTTTTCCACGTTTGAGACGTATTTCATTACTATATGGGGAGACAAGAAGAACCCCTTGCAGTTGTTATGCAGTACAATAATATGAAGAAGGCGTCGGAGGAGATGGTGCAAGAATTCTTAGCCCGTTTCATGAAGTTTTATAACTCGATTCCTGTGGAATTCCAGCCACACCCCGGAGCTGCGCAGTTGTGATGCACTGACTCCTTCAACAACGATTTCACCTTGTTGTTGAGAGAAAGAAGATCAGCAAATCTAGACACAATAATGAGCAATGCAATCGAAGTCGAGGTAAATATGATGGTGTCATGGAAGATCAAACAAAGATTCAATAGAGGTGATCAGAAACCCCAAGTAGACCCACTTCCATCGACATCTCGATCCTTGGATGATAATTTCGATTTGATGATGAGGACCATGGAGAAACTAATGGAGAAAATGTTCATGGGGAATAGATTCGATGCCTAAGAATGGCATGACCCCTAGCCCAGGAATCAGAACCTCAGAAGGGGTCAAGTTCCTCAGATCAGACAGAGGGAGTAGAGAGACCAGGGAGACCAGCAAACAAGGCCTCTATTCCAGAACAATTACATGGATGAGGATTTCGATCAGATGTTTGAAGAACAAATGAATTGTTGCGACAACAAGAAACCATGGGTGTTTTTAACAAAGAGCGAACATGATCAATACATGATCCAAAACGACGATTTTATGTTGGAGATAGATGATGCACTGTTTGGGGAAAAAGATGATGTGTTGTCTTGAGAAATGAAAGAGTTCAGGAAGGGTTACCAGAACACCATCATGCAGTTTCATAAGAAATATAACCTCGGGAACAAGGAGGCGCACACTGAAGCTCAACAGACTAATTGTTAGAATATGATGGATTGTGCTCATTTTACCATAGACAATATCACTATTGTCACCCAACCATAGGTTGAAGCCACCCTCTTAGCACCTTAACCTTGACAGAGAATCATTCCGGAATCAAACCCTAGGCTAGATCACCAAACAAAGGGTAGCACACCAAAAAAGAGCTAATCAGATAGTCCAAACCATAACCAAGAGATAGTCCAAGCCAAAACTAGAATCTGCTAGCTGCAGCAGCTGCAACGGCAGCTCTCCTCTAGAATTGCACACAAAACTACCCAACTGCAATGCGCACAAATGTTCTCTGCAGTTTTGAGAATAGTGGCTAGAATGAATATTGGCCTCCTATATTTATACTAAATATGGCAGACTGCCAGGGCCAACTTATCATTCTAGGTACTAATTCTTTAGTATATAATATTTCTTCTAGCCGACTTCTTCTCTTGGAGGCTAATAACCTAATACAAGTTATCCTCTTGAGCCTACTTGTCTTCTAGGGTTATTAGCCAAATCATTAGGGTTTCTTCTTGCTTTCCAGAATATTCTATTCTCGTCAGGTTTACACGTGGAGGTAAATACCTCCTGCAGCTACCATAATATCAACACTCCCTCCTAGCTAGGGAGGTATTGAAGGTAATGGTATTGAGCACAAACATACCATTCACCTAGTAGCATCAACATAGTCATATAGACTATCTCATGACTAGATCATGAGGGCCATCATTACTATCAATGTCATTAGTTGCATCATCTCTCGAAGCCATACTCCATCTTATTAATCAAACATGATGTCGGATAAGTCACTCACTCCACAGAGTGACACAAGATCCATTCTTTTAATCTGGACATATGTCCTAGAAGAATAAATGTCCTGGACCATTTTCCTGTCTGGGAAATCTTTATCCATTGATCATCCATCTAACTGATAATCATATCCAACACTGTTGATAGTCTTCAAGGCAATCAGAACAATATCATTCAATAGAACACAATTGTGTCTATCCATATTAGTTCACAACCACAATCCAATGGTACACTACCACGCCAAGTAGCACACAAATACTTGATCAATGACATATAATCATAATCAGTGGAACACATCCACCACAATAGCATGCATCTACTTTCCAAAGACATATAGTCTCCATAACAATCATCTGATATCAACCTGCACAGAAAACATTGTTATGATATAAACTGAATCATCTGGGCCATTCTTCCACTCACATTTGTGAGATCTGGAAGAACATATGCCCTCAGAAAGTCAAACATCAATGATGAGATATCTGGACTATTCTTCTCAAGCAAGGAAGAATAATTATCTTGATTTCTGAGCCTAGACCATTCCCCACCCTGGGCCATTCCTCCGGCACTAAACAAAGTGCAACCTGGAGAGAATGAGTCTGCCCTAAGGAATGCCTATCCCTGATTCTTGAACCTAGACCATTCCCCACCCTGGTCCATTCCTCTAGAACTAAACAAAGTGAAACCTAGAGAGAATGAATCTACCCTAAGGAATGATTGTCCATACCATTTCCTAAGGAAATGACTATCCTGCACCAACCTCCAAAACATACCATTCTTCAAAACTGCTCACAATTGTGAGCTTCGAAAGAATGACTGTCAGGCGAGGCGAGCCAGTCTTCTTGCGTAACCCTCAAGAAGAGAGACCGCCCTAGACCATCCCCCATGTTAACCACAATGAGAAATCATTGTCTATGGTACATCATCAATCCATCGAACCATTTTCATTACAAAAATGACCATTCGATCTGGACCATTTTCCGAACTGGAAAATTCTTGCCCGTCAAAAATCTCAAACCACTTTCCGAACTGGAAAGGAACTACTCATCATGGACTATTTTTCAAACTAAAAAATGGTTGTCCATAAATCAATAACACATCAATGCTCCCTCCCAACCTGGGAGTCATCTCTTCCTTTTTCAATAAGGAAGTCGTCTCCATGAGCTCCAGCTTGAGTATGTAAACTCTTTCATCTTGGATAGAAGCTTTACCAAAATGTCTGCTTATCTGCTCATCTATGGAGATATGTATTGGAGAAACACTTTCTCCTTTCTGGACTTCATCATGGAGAATGTAATGCTTGATCTCAAATGTACTTCAGTTTTTCTGGAACACTGGTTTTCTCTGAAGGTTTCATATAGCTCTGATCAATAAAGTATATCATTGTTGGATTCCTTTTTGGTTCATGCTAGCTCACAACATCGTGACAAGGGTCAAACTGGAACATATCCAAGTGGTACTTCTTCTGCCATCATGAGAGTTTGTCATGGATTAGAAATTCATCATTCTAATCTTATGAGTAACCATTCTGATACAATATCTCTGATATAGAAAGTCTTCATCACGCTTATGTTGTGCATTGGAGGTTCTCCACCAAGTTGTCTTCTTCCATCTTCATATACGGGTCTCTTTCTGGTATACCTCAAAGCCTTGAGGTTTCTCTTCATACGCTCTTTTCTCAATTGCTCTAGAGAACAGTCTTTGCATTCATCTGATGTAGAACTCCAACCCATGGATATTGTGGATGATATAATGACTCATGTAGAAGTATGTATGGTTTACTGGAGCAAACAGTCATCATAGTCTTCTCTCTCCATCTGGGAGAACCTCTAGTTCTTGATCTCGCAATGCTTTCATTCATAAGTCTTCCATACACTGTTCTTCATCACAACCTTCAGTTCCTCTGCTTGATTGATTTTAGTGAGTTCATATCAGGCTGGTAATATTATGATTCTCGATACAATGACTAGTTGTTCTGGCTTCTCTTTTTTCCTTGGAATCTTCATGTTCTTCCTCATGTTTCTCTTTAGCTCTTGAGTCCATGGAGTTTTCTATAGATTCCATGCTCTGAACATTCCAACTTCTTCCTTTCATCGTAGGATCATGGATGTGGATGGACAACCAGGGATACTTTAAGGCTTGCTTTTCAAGAAGGCTTATTATGAAGTCAAACTGAACACGTACTATTTTTCATGGCTACTACCATCGATATATATACTACATCATCTTCAATGGATCATAGGATTAGCTCCCTCCTAATCCTTGCTTCATGTATGAGTGCATGTTTTTTATTTTGGAAGTATATAATAGGCTCCATCCATCTAACATAATACACACTTTCGTCTACATCCTTATTTCCTTCTGCAAGGTGTCATAAGCCTTTCTCCAATTTCTTCTTGACTGTTGATTTCCGCTTATCTTGCAGTTGTTACTTATGTAATAACTTCCACATGATTTGTTTGATGTACTTCATTCTTTCATGTGTATTGTACTCATGATGATAGCAATCCTTATCTTATAGGTATAGTTCTTCTTGGAACATATTATCTTCTAAGAGATATATATACAAGATATGTACAGAGATTATGCAAACAAGATATGTACATAGATTATGCAAACAAGATATGTACAAGAACTAAGAAGAGTATTGTTACCTTGTCTTTAGAGGAAGAAGTTTGTTTCATCCTGCTTAGTCTTATTTGAAGGTTCCTTTTCTTCGGCAACTGATGCTTCATGTGTCTCCTTCCTTTACTTTATCTTGGGACAATGATTCTTGTAGTGACCATATTTTCGGCAGTTGAAGCATTGTATTTCTGACATATCTTTCTCTAGATTTGGCTTCTTTCCAAACTTCCTTTTGTTCCTGAAATTATTGAATCTTGTTGTGAAGGCTTGATCATCGTATTTATTTTGAGGTTTCTCTTTTGCATTGATCCTTGATTCTTCTTGAGCACATAAAATCCAAAGTTCTTCAAATGTAGGATACTCCTTCCTTGTGTTCATACTTGAGGAAAATGCATCCCATGTCTTGGGAAGACCATTGAGTACTATGTTTACTAGTTCCTTCTCTAAGATGATTTATTCAATAGCTTGTAGTTGATATCTTAACTAAGAGATCCTCACAAAGTATGGTGTTATGTTGTCATCATCATTCATCTTCATGTCACGGAGCTCATTCTTCAAACTCATTACTTGTCCAATGTTTCTGACTGAGAAGAGGTTTGTTAAGGAATCATACATCTTCTTTGATGAGTCAAGATGGGAGATGTAGGGTATCAAGTGGTGTTTTATAGATTCCACTATAATACTCATGGCATTGATGTCACCATCTTTGAACTTCTCCATGACTGCAACGTTTTGTGGTTCCTTCTCTTTTCCTTCTTCAAACTCTGGTTCCATGATCTTTCCTTTCACAATATCCAGCACTTTATTCTTGGCAAGGATGAGGTCAATCCTTGTCTTCCACACTCTGAAGTTAGAATCTCCATCTAACTTGTTTTCTAACTTCATAGAGTAAGTCATGGCTGCTTTGACTTGGTCAACCCTAGATTTGACCAAAAACTCAAACTCTACATCTTGGCTTGCTAAGAGTACCAGGAGATGCGCTAGGCTAGGGTGCACTGGTCTATCTATAAATTAGGTCAATCCCTTCACTTAAGGTGCCTCAACAAGAGGGTTAGGGTTTCTACAACTGCACTTGCTAGTAACCCCAATGACAGTGCTTTGGTGACTACTCCTGCTAGAAACCCTTGCGACAGTTCTTCAACGAGCTTAATATCCTTATGGTTATGCTTCCTTATAGTGGTTATATTGAATGAAGGAGGTGTGGGCCCATAACATATTAGAATATGATGGATTGTGCTTGTTTTACCATAGACAATATCACTATTTTCACCCAACCATAGGCCGAAGCCACCCTCCGAGCACCTTAACCTTGACAAAGAATCATTATGGAAGCAAACCCTAGGCTAGATAGCCAAAAAAAGGGTAATGCACCAAACAAGAGTTGATCAGATAGTCCAAACCATAACCAAGAGATAGTCCAAGCCAAAACTAGAATCTGCTAGCTACAACATCTGCAACGGAAGCTCTCCTCCATACTTGCGCACAAAATTGCCCAACTGCAGCACGCACAAGGGTTCTCTGCAGTTCTAAGAATACTAGCCAGAATGAAGACTGGCCTCCTATATTTATACTAAATCTGGTAGACTGCCAGGGCCGAATTCTCATTCTGGGTACTAATTATTTAGTATATAATAATTATTCTAGCCAACTTCTTCTCTTGGAGGCTAATAACCTAATACAAGTTATCCTCTTGAGATGACTTGTCTTCTAGGGTTATTATCCAACTCATTAAGGTTTCTTCTTGCTTTCTGAAATATTCTATTCTCGTCAGGTTTACACATGGAGGTAAATACCTCTTGTAGCTACCATAATATCAACACTAACCCCATAAGGAAACCTCTAGCAGATGCCCCTTCCACAAGCCGACAAGGTCGAACAACACGACCAAGGATGCAATTGAAAAATAAAAGTTGAAGGAGGAGGCCCCAAAGAAAACGTCGGGTACAAGCCAAGAAGCGGGAGGAAAAGAGGTAAAGAAGGCCTATCCCCCTTTTAACTTTGAGCATGAAATGGCCAAGATCAAAATCTATGTCCCATTTAACAAACTTATCAGAAAGGGTGAATATCGTGAGAAAATTATTAAAATGTTGAAAATGGGAGGGACCCCCGATACTTTGAATGTCTAAGACGATCACCCTGTTATTTTGTATGGTCCGGGCATTGAAGAGAGAAGTGATACTGAGAACGTCCCTCTATTCTACATCAGTCTAAAGGTTCACGACATGACCCTGCATAACGCCATGATGTATTTGGGTGCGTCGCACAACCTCATGTCGAAGATGATCATGGACGAATTGGGTTTGTAAATCATCGGGCCTTATAAGGACCTTTTCTATTTTGATTCGAGGAAATTCAAGTGCTTGGGCCTCATCAAGGACGTGGTCGTGTCATTGGCCCAAATTCCTTCGAAGAACATGGTTATGGACGTGGTCGTGGTGGACATACCCCCTAATTTTGGCATGCTTCTTTCTAGGTCGTGGGCTGCAAAGTTAAAGGGGACCCTGCAAATGGACATGTCATACGCCACCATTCCTATCTTTGGCCAGGATAGACGGTTGTACAAAGAAGTGTTGTTGAAATACATGGTGAGCAGCAAGATGCAGCCAAATAACCATCCTATATACTTCTTCAACACTGAGTTTGGTTTCTCTATATTCTACAATGACTTGAGCTTTGAAGAGGAGGAGCCGACAACCATCATGACAGTGGATGAGGACACCATGCAGCCGACTTGTCCAGTCAATCACCCTGTTATTATGTATGGTCCGCGTGTTGAAAAGAGAAGTGATACTAAGGATGTTCCTCTATTCTACATCAGTCTAAAGGTTCACGACATGACCCTGTAGAACGCCATGATGTATTGGGCGCATCGCACAACCTCATGTCGAAGGTGATCATGGACGAATTGGGTTTGGAAATCATCAGGACTTATAAGGACCTTTTCTATTTTGATTCGAGGAAATTCAAGTGCTTGGGCCTCATCAAGGATGTGGTCGTGTCATTGGCCCAAATTCCTTCGAAGAACATGGTTATGGATGTGGTCGTAGCGGACATACCCCCTAATTTTGGCATGTTGCTTTCCAGGTCATGGGTTGCGAAGTTAAAGGGGACCCTGCAAATGGACATGTCATACACCACCATTCCTATCTTTGGCCAGGATAGACAGTTGTACAGAGAAGTGTTGTTGAAATACATGGTGAGCAGCAAGATGCAGCCAAATAACCATCCTATATACTTCTTCGACACTGAGGATAACCTAATACAAGTTATCCTCTTGATACGACTTGTATTTTAGGGTTATTAGCCAACTCATTAGGGTTTCTTCTTGCTTTCTGAAATATTCTATTCTCATCAGGTTTACACTTGGAGGTAAATACCTCCTGCAGCTACCATAATATCAATACTAACCCCATAAGGAAACCTCTGGCAGACGCCCCTTCCACAAGCCAACGAGGTCGAACAACACGACCAAGGATGCGACTGAAAAGTAAAAGTCGAAGGAGGAGGCCCCAAAGAAAATGTCGGGTGCAAGCCAAGAAGCGGGCGAAAAAGAGGTAAAGAAATCATGTCCCCCTTTTAACTTTGAGCATGAAATGGCCAAGATCAAAATCTATGTCCCATTTAACGAACTTATTAGAAAGGGTGAATATTGGGAGAAAATTATTAAAATGTGAAAATGGGAGGGACCCCGGATACTTTGAATGTCTAAGACGATCACCTTGTTATTATGTTTGGTTCATGCATTGAAGAGACAAGTGATACTGAGGATGTCCCTATGTTCTATGTCAGTCTAAAGGTTCACGACATGACCCTACATAATTCCATGATGGATTCGGGCGTGTCACACAACCTCATGTCGAAGGTGATCATGGATGAATTGGGTTTGGACATCACCAGGCCTTATAAGGACCTTTTCTATTTTGATTCAAGGAAAGTCAAGTGCTTGGGCCTCATCAAGGACGTGGTCATGTCATTGGCCCAAATTCCTTTGAATAACATGGTTATGGACATGGTCGTGGCGGACATACCCCCTAATTTTGGCATGTTGATTTCTAGGTCATGGGCTGTGAAGTTAAAGGGGACACTACAAATGGACATGTCATACGCCACCATTCCTATCTTTGGCCAGCATAGACAGTTGTACAGAGAAGTGTTGTTGAAATACATGGTGAGTAGCAATATGCAGCCAAATAACCATCCTATATACTTCGTCGACATTGAGGTTGGTTCCTCTATATTCTACAATGACTTGAGCTTTGAAGAGGAGGAGCCAACAACCATCATGATAGCTGATGAGGACACCGTGCAGCAAGCAACAGAGTACGTCGACCCAAAGAACCATGCATAAAATGAGATATGGAACATGATTTTTGATGGCGTTGTCAGTAAGGAAGGAGCAGGTGTCAGCGTATGGATAATCCCCCTCGAGGTGGGCACAAAACTGTGCTCATACAAGCTCGTGTTGGAATATACAAACAACATGACCGAGTATGAGGCACTGATCTTGGGCCTAAAGGTTTTGAAAGAACTAGGCGCGAAGAGGATAGCAGTGTGTGGAGACTCTGAGCTCATTATAAACCAGGTGAAATGCATATATCAGTCCAAACACCCCAAGCTGAGAGCATACAAAAATTTGGTGTTGGATCTCCTCGAAGAACTTTTAAAGTATGGCCTATCTGCTATCCCAAGGGAGAAAAATTAGATCGTTGATGCGTTGGCCACCTTGGGCCCAGTTTTTAAAGTCCCCATATTCCTAAACATAAAATACGAGATTGAAATCAAACACAGGTCGACAGTGCCCGATCATATCAAACATTGGCAGGTGTTTGAGGATGACAAATAGGTGGAGAGATTTATTTAAATGAGCGATGAGTTCGCTAACATAAACATCGATGATGAGTGTTGTTACGACGAAGACGAGAGTGTGAATGCGTGCAGTAATGAAGACCCTTTCCAGAAACAAATAGCGGGAAAGGACATAGTACAATTGAAGACCAACATCATCCCAAAGGGGCTAGTTTCGTTGGAAAAGTTGTTTGATGAAAATGACATGACTAGAAATCCCACGATCATTGAAAACGATGAGGATGTCGAAAACTACAACATCGGGACTGGGGAGAACCCGAAAATAATCAAATTGTCGAAAACACTCAGTCCAGAGGTCAAAAGGGACTACATCAAACTCATGAAGGATTTCCCAAATGTTTTCACTTGGAGTTATGACAAATTGAAGGTGTATGACACTAAAATGATCCAGCACGTCATCCCTCTCAAAGAAAACCAGAGGTCATTCAAACAGAATCTGCAACGGATAAATCCCCAACTACTGTCGCTAATCAAAAAGGAGGTTAAGAAACTCTTCGAAGCTAAAATTATTGTTTCTTTAAGGTTTTCTAAGTAGGTGGCCAACTTGATACCGGTTAGAAAAAAGAGCGGCGAGATAAGACTATGCGTGGACTTCCAAAACTTGAACAAAGTGTCCCTCAAGGATCACTACCCTCTTCCTAAAATGGACTATATCCTGCAAAAGGTGGTGGGTTCCTAGAAGATGTCCATGCTATATGGTTTTTCGAGTTATAACCAGATCATGGAACTCCTGAGTGACAGGGAAAAGATGGCCTTCACGACGCCATGGGGGACATTCATGTATGCCAAGATGCCTTTCGGCCTGTTGAATGTTGGTGCCACTTTCCACAAGGAAATGGACATAGAATTTGATGATGAAAAGGAAAAGTTCATTGTGATCTATTTGGATGACATCACGGTATACTCTACCTCCGACGAACAACACCTCGAGCATCTGAAGAAAGTTTTCCAGAAGTGCAGGAAATTTGGCATATCACTGAATCCGAAGAAATCACATTTCAGGATGGAAGAAGGTAAGTTGTTGGGGCACATTACCTCGAAAGAGGGCATCAATATAGACCCCAGGAAGGTTGAAGGGATCCTGAAAATCGGCACTCCACGTAGTAAGAAGGAAGTGCAATCCTTCCTTGGAAAAGTAAACTTTTTGAGAAGATTCATCCCGAACCTAGCAGAGATTATAAAACATATCACCTGCATGCTCTGAAAGGGGAACGAGGTCAAGTGGAACCTGGAAGCTAGGAATTCATTTGAAGATATCAAAGTGGTACTGACTAGAGCCCCTGTGCTAGCCAGTCTAGACTTCACGAAATATTTCATCATGTTTTCATTTGCCTCAGAGCATATGATTGTCGGGGTGTTGTTGCAGAAAGATGAGTAGAACTTTGAGAAGCCCATAGACTAATTCATTCAAACGCTAAGGGATGCTCTACTAAGGTACAACATTATGGAGAAACAAGCATATGCTTTAGTGAAGGCCCTAAAGGAGTTCAAAATGTACCTATTACACTCCCATGTTATCGCTTACATGCCCAAAAATTCGGTTAAGGATATCCTGACTCAGCCTGACCTAGAGGGAGGGAGAGGCAAATGGATAGCTTCCATGCTAGAATATGATATCGAAATCAATCCCACAAAGTTGATTAAAGGTCAGGACCTTGCAAATTTGATGGTGCAGTCGGACTATGACGTTGTGGGGATAAACTTCATCATTGATCTGTCATATAATCCTCAAGAAGAAACAACTGCAAAGGTATCTCAGCATTTCATAAATTTGCCATGGTATTGTTGGCAACCAATTCACTTTTTTCTATTATCCTATAAGCTGCCTACACCTATGTCTTGCAAACATCGAGTTTTCATCGCATTTTTCAAATAGATGACATTTTCATTTCTTAGGACATTTGCACATTTGTCTTCGTTAAGTTTTCATGACTGTAAGCGTGAAAACTTCTCCTTTCGAGGTCACATTTTGATCACTATCTGAACTGTCATGATCTTTTTATCGATATGCCTACTGCACTTACCTTTTTTTTATCGTTATGTGGCTGGAAGAACTTTTGAACTATGCTCATTGGACGTTCTTATATTGATTGCATAACTTGATTCTATTGAGTTTGTAAGGCATTGAGCATTTGGATTTTCACTTTATATGACTTGCCTGATCATTGATTCTATGAAATGCATAGGGGTTTTGATTAAATTTTTTTATATGTATATGATATTATCCTTATGTTGATCTTTTTATAATTTTTGGCTTGACAACTATTA
>SNQJ01S0019614.1:0-15195 GCA_010110895.2 Picea sitchensis
AATGTTCCTGCGTCCCCGTGGTTTGATCTCCTTTTCACGCTTTAACTGCGACGTAACCAATTCATTTAGATCCATCTCCTTCCAAGTTGTTCTTTACAAAATCGGGAACGTTAATGCCCGGCCTGGGGCAGATGTATTTTGTAACCTGATAACTGCACTTCTCCATCCCGAGCACACCATGCATGCTCTTACGACCATATTTGCAGCTTCCACAAAACTCGGACCCAGGTTCCATATCAAAGGATTCATAACAGAGTCGCACAAATACCCCATTATTGATTATTTCTCAGCAGCAGTGGATTAGGGTGATTCAGCATCCCACTCCAATTGTGGGATCCTAGTATTTATTTCCACATATCTGCTAAGTGTACATGATCATCGTCTTTTCTGTTCTCTCTGTCGAGGAGCACTGACCCTTTATGTGCTAAGTGCAGAGAATCATGATCATTTATCTTCTTTTTTCTACTGAGGAGCACTGATCCCTTGTTAGGTCATTTAAGACCGAGTTGGGAAAAGAAGATGCCCGAGCCCCAATTCAGTTATTCAGATGATCGAAATGAGGGATCAGTGGTCATCAACAAAAGAAGAATAAAAGTCATGATAGCTAATGTACAATTAGCAGGTATGTGGAAAGAAATACAAGGATACCACACTTAGAATGGAAAATTGAATCGCCCTAATCCATTGCGGCTGGAAATGTGCGAAACTCCTGCAACGTGTTCCTTGCAAAATAGCCTATACATAAATTCTGAGAGAATTGAACCCGGGACTCCGACTCCCACGGGTTAAACCCTAAGCCGAATCAACCTAACCCCAATCTGATAAATTGTGGATCAAAGAGAAATGCAGAGAGAAAAGAATAGTATATTCAAATGTATGAAGAAGTACAGAACTGAACTGAAGAGATAATTACAATGTAAGATGGTTGAGCTATATATGCTCAAGAAAGACAAAAATAGAAATTACAATTGTCGATCACGGTATGGGTGTCTGATCCTCTTGATGAGGAACAATATATTTAACACTCCCTCTTAGACTGCTTGATTACAATCCCGGTAACCATGACTATGCCTAAGTGTTGTCTCGGAAAGTCAAAGCTGACTTTCCTAGTGGCTTAGTGAAAATGTCCGACGAGTGATCTCGTTCCACAAAAAGTGAAGTGCAATGTCACCATTATTGACTAACTTCGGCATTATGAAGTAGAGCCGAGTGTCAATGTGTTTACTTTTCTTGTGGAACACATGGTTCTTGGATAATGCAATTGTTGAAAGACATGTCACAAACAGAGATAGGAGTTGGATCCTTCTCCGTTTGTGACATGTCTTTCAATAATCTTCTACATTCCATATTGCTTGACAAGAAGTGCTTGACTACGTACTACGCCTCTGGAAGATATTTGTCCCTGTCAGAACGCTTCTTGATGCCCTTAATCGGGTTAGGTGCCAGTTGAAAACATATCTGATGTGCTCTTCCGCATCATCTAGGCTACACCTGCAAAGTCACTATTTGTTTAACCAGAGAGTTGATTACTATCGTATTTAGTGTACCGTAAGCCAAAATGTAGTGTTCCTGTTACATATTTCAAAATTCGTTTTGCCATTTTGTAGTGTGAATCCTTGGGTGATTCATGAATGGAAACTAGGCTAGCTGCATACCTGATGTCAGGCCTAGTTGCTGTAAAATACAACCAGCTAGCAGGCCTAAACTTTTGTTTAAAGTAGAATCCACTGTGGGACATTCATCTTTCTTGCTTAATTTTTTGCTTAATGGTATGGGGGTTTCCGCTAGATTGCATCCTTCCATACAAAACCTTTTGAGGATGTCTACTGCATACTTTTCTTTGTGGAACCACAAAAATGACTTTGGGTGATTGATGAACCTCAATGCCCACAAAAGTATTTCCTTGATGCCAAGATCTGTCATCTCAAATTAAGTTGCATGGCATTCTTGAAATCTGTTAGCTCTAGATTTCACGGTAACAAAATCCCATGTCATCAACATATAAACATACAATTAGTATTTTACGATGTTGATCTGTTTTGGTATAATGTGTTGGTTCATTTTGACTTTTGTTGAAACCACTTTTGATGAGATAGGTGTCAATTACGTTGTACCAAGCTCTTGGAGCTTGCTTTAAATACAAGGCTTTCTTTAACCGATACACTTTGGTTGGTGCTCCTTGAACTTCAAAACCGGGTGGTTGATTGACATAAAATTATTCTTCTAAAACTCCATTTAGGAATCTTGACTTGACATCCATTTGATAAACTTGCCATTTTGTGTTGTCTTTATATAGCCAATAAAGTCCTTACAGTGTCTAATCTTGCGGCTGGAGCAAAAGTTTCACCATAATCAATACCTAGTTGTTGTGAGAATCCTTGGGCAACAAGTCTTGCCCTGTGCTTTTCAATCTGCCCTTTTCTTTAGTTTGGTTTTGTACACCCTTGACACCAATACTCTTTTGTGTCTTGGCAAATCCAACAAGATCCCATGTCTTGTTCTTCTCAATGAGTCAATTTCTTGGTTCATTTATTGAACCCAATGTGGCTCCTTAAATGCTTCCTTAAAGGATGTAGAGTTGACATGATGATAAAAGCAAAAGATTATCTTTGTTCAAAGTCATCCAATTGCTTATGGATTTCTTTCAAGCTTTGAGTTCTCTGATTCTGTGTTTCATAGAATGATTCTCTACTAGAAGATGAGCTATCTAGTGAATTATCTAGTGGTCCTTGCACTTGCATTCTTGGAAGAATGGCTTGAGGTGCACATTACGATTTTACGTGTTTTCAAAACTTGGCGACAAAGGATTTGTTGTCCATATTTGGTTTTCTGAATCATCCAATTGGTTTCCAAAAGCTGTACATCTCTGTGAGAATTAATTTCTTGGTGATGATTTGGCTTTATTAAGCTTTAGATGTTTCACTGTAGCCGGTGAAAATACATTTTTCACTTATGTCATCAAACTTCTTATCAATTAGGAAGGAGTGCATTATTGCATATGCTATGCATCCAAATGTCCTTGAATTCGAGCTACATTGAGTTTTGTCCCACTCCAAGCTTCTTGGGAACTTTCATCTGTAGACCGATGGTTGGTGATCTGTTCAAAATATAGGTGAGCATGCTGCTTACATTAAAAGTATATGACAAATGTTTTCTTTAAAGTGTTCTTGCCATATTCATGATAGTGCGATTCTTTCTTTAGAGGCCCTTTCCATTTCTGTTGTAGGTATATCTTGTTGTTGCTTGCATGATGATGCCTTGAGATTTGTGATGAAATTATGGAAATTCTCTAAGAGGGATTATGTCTCCTCCTCCATCGACTGGTACCTTGAAATTTACCATACGTTTTTCAGTTAAAGCGTTCTTTGAATTTTGTAAATGTTTCAAACTTATTAATGCGAGAATAAATATCAGTTTCTGTGAAATCATCAATAAGCGTTAGAAAGTAAAGCACCACACCACCTATTGACTCTATTTGCATTGGTCCACATGGAGTCGGTGTGGACAAGTTCAAGATGTTGTTTGGCTTGGTTGGAAGATTGTGGAAAACTGGTTGGCTTGTGTTTTCCAAGTATGCAAGAACTCCATGGGATTTGTTCTTTAAAGATACATTAAAATAACTGACCATGGAGTTTTAAAGTGAACTTAGACTTTGAATGGGTAGATGTCCAAATCTAGTATGCCAAACCATTGTTTCATTCATGGTTTGGCATACGTGCATAGGTTATTCAGTTGCGATTCGAGACAGGGGAAAATCTATTGGGAGTCATATAGATTTAAATCGGTTTTTCTCTTTGGGTTTTCTATGTGATTTTTGCAAGTCTTCCCTCAAAAAAAGTACCTTATAACCTTTTCAATGAGCTGTCCTACACCTAACAAGTTATGTTTTAAGTCTAAAACATGATAGACATTAGATATGTCTTTCTTTACATTACACTTTGGTAGAATAGGAGCAGGTTCCTCTTCTATGATACCTGACTAAATGATCATTACCAAAGGTATGAGAGGGAAATTGAAGAATCAATGCTTGAAAGTAAGACTTTGTTACCTGTCATGTGATTGGCTGCAATAGCTTGTCCGACCGGCGAGGAGATATTTAGGTTGTTGTTAGGTTATTGGCGTAATGGCTATACTATTTGAGTTGTTTTCAGTGTGATTTGTCACATATTACTTTCTGCTGAGAGCTAATCACATGCCTTCTTCACGCATTCCAGTTAAGTAATGCTTATGCTGCAATAAAAACATTGAATGTTGGTTGTCATTGACCTTCTCCCTCTGCCTCTTTGAAGTGGAAATTCGATGGTGATTTTGTTGTTGATTTACGTGACCTTGGAAGTTAAGAGTGGGATATTGTTGTCTATTACCTCAACTGGAGTGAGGGTTACCACAGTTGTTCCCTCTTCTCTACTTCTTCCTCTACCTTTCCCTCTTGTTTGAGAATTGAGATTGAAAGGCATTTTAGATTGACTCATCACAGCGGGAAGTAGTCTTGTCTCATGTGTCACGAGAGAACCAATTGGTTCATCGTTGAGAAGCCAGCGGATCCTTGGATTCAGGATGGGTACATTACAACCATTTCAAAATTTCACAGGTAGACTTAGAAATTTTCTCAACAATTCGTTGATGGGTGATGGTTTCACCAATGAGTCGGATGTGATTCACGATCCCCATGACTCAGTTCATGACCAGAGTCATGATTTAGGACTCTGTCATCACGAGAGTCTAAATTGCGTCCTGGGGCTACTTGATTTACTTGATTTTACCACAATCGTTTCCTTGATAGGAATTTTGAGATGTCAGACTGTTTGGAAGATACCATCACGTGATTTTCGAGAATATGTCGAATCATCCATGATTACGAATCGAAATTTATTTGTTTTTCTTTGGTCCTCGAGTTTAATACGAGGCAATTGTCTAGCATTTGTCATGGCGGTGAGGCTGGATCTGGTTCCCACATAGCCAAGATCAAGTTTGACACTCTTGTGCTGGAATGATCTCGACCGAAGAGACCAAAATTAAGTAATTCTTTCCCAAAGAATCCCGGGATACAGTCGAGGCGAAGTGGCGAATTAAGCGCCATTAAAAAAATCTTGAAAATAGAGGAAAAATTTGTGTTACCTCCAATCTCGAGATAAAATCGATTAAATTCGATGGCGATGGGAGCTTATCGGGCTATAGATGGCCCTAGGTCTCCTCGCAATATGACCACGGCTTTAATGTTAGGCTACGGGATTTTCGTTTCTTTATTACAAATCAACTGAAGCGTGAAAATTGCGGACTTTTCAGCGGTCCGGATGTCGTGCGATGTCCGGATGGTCCGGTCATTATCGAGGATGCGCCGTGAATCGGGATTTTGCGATTCCTGAGGACCGTTCTTTTATCCCTTTGATTTCCCGAACTCCGATTCTGAGTAAGCGTTTCCTTCGGGACTTTCGATGGCTTTGATCTTTTGCCACCGTCCCACGGCGGATGGGCCGGTCGTGTACTCCTCAGCGATTTCCGCGATTTAAAATGTCGCGACCTCTTGGTCTCGAGATCCCGAAATCACCGATCAGCCTTTTCTTGTCGGACTTTTCGAATGCGGCACCGATAAGCCTCCGTGTCAGCGAAAGATGGGCCGAAACCGGATTTGTGTCGTGGATTTCACTGGAAAGAAAACCGATCTCTTGTTCTCAAGGATAGCGATTTCCCGAATCGATCACCCGATGGGAGCTTTGCTCTTGGGGACTTTTGAGTCCGGTTCGCCGCGGTCCGGGAGAGATGAGCGGTCTGATTCAACCTCGGGATGCTCAGCGGTTAGCGTGCTCCAAGAGAAGTTTTAAATCATTAGAGCCCGAATGCGATCTTGGCGGCGATTACCCTTGATGTCCATACGTGTCGAGAATGCTGAATGAAATTTTAGGATCATCAGAAATATAAAATATGCAGCGTTTGATTCGCGATGTCAAGTTGCTGACAACGAAACCGAGGTAGAAATAAACGTGGCGATCGTTGATCTGGCGCCTTTGTCCTCTAAAATGGGCGAGCTGCGATCGTTTGAGTTGTGATTTACGGCGATATCGAGTTTGAAGCGAATTCTTCGCTTCGTCAACTCTCGATTCCGATTGCTGTGATGGAATAGGATCTGCATGCGCGATGTCTCTTATTGAGGGTGGTCAAAGATGGCCGTTCGGGATTTCTCAAGTGAAAAATTCTCTCATTGATGCACTCAGGGCGACTACTTGATGCGTGCACCTTCTTCTTGATCCAAACATTTAATGGGTCAACTGCGCCAAGATCGTGGTAAAATGCTTTTCACTGTTACAGCATCCTCATCTATACGGACGGTTTCACGCCTCGGATGTCATTCCGCGGGGCTGACTCTGTAATAATAAGCGGTTCCTTACTTGTTTAGTAGCGATCTTTTGGTGCTGAAATTTTCTCTAGCGGAAGAAAAGATTGTGAATTCTTTCAAATCTTTGAAAGATTTGAAAGAAATACACGATTTTTTCGTTATCTGCTACAATCTTTGTCAGATTTGAGCTATTTTCAAAATCTTTAAGCGGTCGAGCTATACGCCGAGATCTTTAGCAATTAATGAAATCTTCAGTTCTTTAAACTTCTTTCGTTCTGCTGCACTCTTGCGTCAATCTTTGGCGGTTCTTTGAAAAAATTGTGCAAGATTCTTCTTCTGCGTTCTCTTCCTCGCTAACTTCTCGGCGTCTTTAAAAGGTATTGACCCGAAACCTGACCTTGTGAAAAAGGCGTATGCGTGCTCGAGATCGTGTAAGCTGCTGGTATGAGGATCGAGTTGCTCTCGACTATATTGAAGAGCTACTTTGTTGTAGCTCGGTACCATGATAAATTGTGGGAGCATAAGAAATCACAGAGAGAGAAAATAATAGTATATTCAAAATGTATGAAGAAGAATTAGAGCTGAACTGAAGAGATAATTACAATGTAAGATGGTTGAACATATATGTAATGCTCAAGCTGAGACAAAAATAAAATTTTCAAAGGACATGCGATCCTCTTTATTGAGGGTACAATATATTTAACACAATCGACCATTATAAGAGTTGTTTCTTATATAGATCTCAATGCGTGGTATCTTCATCGAATCCAAAACACAGAATAAAAATAAGAGTACTGCAAAGCGTACAGTAACTCTCTGACACGGAATCGAGAAAAGTGAAGCTCAATGACTTCACACGAGAATATCATTATTTCGATATCACATCGATAGATTTTTTTGACACGAGAGACTCGTGGCCGTAGAGGTCAGCGATAAATACGCACCCGGATGCTTGCTCAATGCTGATGCCTATACCATTGCAGGCTGAGCATGGTTGAGCTATATATGCTCAAGCAAGACAAAAATAGAAAGTACAACTGTCCAGTACAGCTGGCAGTGTACGGTCATACTGTTGAGGGTACAATATATTTAACACAATCGACCATTATAAGAGTTGTTTCTTATATAGATCTCAATGCGTGGTATCTTCATCGAATCCAAAACACAGAATAAAAATAAGAGTACTGCAAAGCGTACAGTAACTCTCTGACACGGAATCGAGAAAAGTGAAGCTCAATGACTTCACACGAGAATATCATTATTTCGATATCACATCGATATAATTTTTTGACACGAGAGACTCGTGGCCGTAGAGGTCAGCGATAAATACGCACCCGGATGCTTGCTCAATGCTGATGCCTATACCATTGCAGGCTGAGCTCCAATGGTGCATACATCATCAGGTGGAGGTTAAATGTCTGTAGCCGAGTACGTCAGCATGTAGAGCACAGAGTCCAGGCGGATGCTCATTTCACGCTGTGAATTTCCATTGCAACTATGGATGATTTAATGTTTGTATCTAACGAAGATCTCATAATATGTAGATACGGACAACACATGACCCTGTGCACATAGACGACGGTGGAAATAAAACTAGAATTCAAGGCAGTAGTTAAATGTTCTAAACTTTTGAGTTTTTTTTACAATGTTTTTAGTTTGATTTTATCCAAAATCTGATTGTTTTTAGTTTGATTTTATCCAAAATCTGATGCTGAATGGTTGGATCTGCAGATTTGAGTGGCTAAGTTTCTATAATCCAAGTGTTTTGAGAGTTTTTCATCACGTTGAATCCATTTATACATTCAAAAATACAATTTAAACAACATAAAATAACAATTTTATTCAAATTTACATCCTCTGATTCCTCCAAAAAAAAAAAAATCAAAAGATAAAACGTTTAATCAATAATGTTCATATCTGTTTTTGTTTTGTTTTTTATTGCACTATCTAGATAGTGCAAAAGTGGATGGGAATTATCAAAACATATAATCAACCAATATAAGAGTGGGCACATGTTTGTTTAAGCCAGATTTATAATAAAAAATAACCATTTCATAACAACATAATATTGGCTTGGTGTGAACATACCATCAACCGAGATGGGATTTATTTAAAAACAAATCATTGTGTGTAACATGATGACACGAAGTGCTTCACATGCTCCACCACAAGATTATGACAGATGGACCCGTGAATGCAAGTGTCTCACAAGAAAACTGTGAATGGTTAGTGTGACACAGACTTTTCCATATTGATCCCTCCACCAACAATATAATAATAATAATAGATTGAATTCAATTATTTTCGTTGTCCAATGCTATGATAATTGAATTGTTGAAAGGCTTAAGATACGACAGGTACCAGTTTCCCTGACACGTTCCTTTGTAATGGTACGTCATCTCGTTTTTTTTCTCATAATTCAGTGTTTTTTTTCTCATAATTCAATTTCGTTATTTCGGTGTTTCTTTCTCATAATTCAATCAAAATTTAGTTGAAAAATTTGCGATTTGTGATTGTGAACTTATTTGAATCGATCCAGATATTTAAAATTGCAATTTGGTCAATGCAAAACTTTGGAAGCTATCTAGATGAGCAATGCAATCTATCATTTTAGTAATTTTTCATCCACCAAATTTCAATGGATACAGAGCCGTATCAATGCCCTGTATCAAATACTTGCAAACGAATGTAGAAAAGCACGCCTCGCTAATCAAAATTGTAAAACAAAATATGTAATCAAAATTGTAAAACAAAATATGTTAGGAAGAGAACCAATCCTTTGTGAAGGAGAGACTTATTTTTGACATTATTATCAGTGGAATTTACATATATTTGCTTCAAAGCTTTGATATTACTTGGCTCGGAGGTTAAACACGGATACTCTAATCTACATATGATATCCGGAAACAAAAAGTCTAAAAGCATATGAAACAATGAATGAATTCTTCAAACATTACAACTATATAAGCTACACATCCACTACAATCTGTTTCTGCAACATTAATACTTGACGCTAAACATTAATAATTGGAAGCTATAGAACACAAGTTTGCAGTAGCCCATGCTTTATGCACAATCATTGTCCTCCCTTAGTGCAAATCACCCTTTACATGGATCATTTCTCCAATAGGGACTTAGCATAACTGAACCGAATGATAAACAATCCGTTGCTATAGATTTGTTGTTAGCCTATGGTTATGGACCCACATATAAGCAATCCGTTTCTATAGATTTGTTGGTAGCCTATGATTATGGACCCACATTGTTAGTCATATGATTGTATACATATAAGTGAAGTGATTTAGGATTCACACATGATATAGTTAAGACATGTCCAATAGACATGAATGGACTGAGCACTTATATTTGAGCATCACATCTTTAGGTTCCTATGAGTGTCTAATTTGTATGGATTGGTTGGACCAACATCATGCTATCCTAAATTGTTATAATAAGTGATTTACTTGTTGGGATGAGGAAGGGAACCTAAGAAAAATTCAGAGAATTTCGAGAGAAGTAATTGTTAGAGAAATTTCAGCATTGCAGTTGAAGAAAAGTTACAAAAAAGAGTGTCAAATATTTGCAGCACATATGGAAGAGACACCTAAAGATAAAGTGTCAAATATTGAAGATTTTGCAGTCCTAAAAGAGTTTGAAGATGTATTTAAAGAAATACGAGGATTACCCCCTAAAAGAGACATGGATTCTCCATCAATCTGATGCTCGGAGCAGCCCCAGTATCCAAGACCCCTTACAGGATGAGTACACCAAAATTGAAGGAATTGCAAATGCAACTTGAAGAGATTCTGAAGAAGGGGTATATATGCCCAAGTGTGTCACCTTGGGGTGCCCCAATATTATTTGCGAAGAAACATGATGGAACATTGATACTTTGCATTGACTTCAGGCAGTTGAACAAGGTAACTCTGAAGAATAAGTGTCATTTACCTAGGATCGATGACCTCTTTGATCAATTGAAAGATGGAAAAATATTCTCCAAGATTGATCTCAGGTCAGGTTATCATCAAGTAAGAATTAAAGAAGAAGACATTAGCAAGACTACTTTCAAAATAGGGTATGGGAATTATGAGTTCACAGTGGTGCCATTTGGGTTATCAAATGCACAGGTTGTCTTCATGTGTTTAATGAATGGTATTTTCAGAGAATACTTAGATAAGTTTTTCATTATATTTTTTAGACGACATTCTTATATATTTTAAGTCAAAGGAAGAGCATGAACAACACTTGATGATGATATTACAGGTATTAAGAGACCATCAATTGTATGCCAAATTGAGCAAGTGCTCATTTAATCAGAAACAAATTCATTATTTGGGACATATCATTTCAGAGGAAGGAATAGCAGTGGATCTTGAAAAGATTGAGGCCATTAGAGGATGGTCATCACCAAATAATGTGACATAGGTCAGATCATTCATGGGCCTTGCAGACTACTATAGGAGATTTATTGAAGGATTCTCAAAGATTGCACACCCGATCATTTCCTTGCAAAAGAAGGGGGTGAAGTTTCAGTGGACATTGGATTGTGAAAAGAGTTTATAGCACTTGAAGCAATTATTAACAAGTGCTATAATACTAAGAATTGATGATCCAAAAGGGCTTGCTATAAGACTTCATCGTATGCACAAATGTATGTAAACAAGGGCTTGGTGGATTCCTTAGTCAAAATGGGTATGTGGTATGCTATGAATCAAAGAAGTTGAAGCAGCATGAAAGGAACTATGCTACTCATGATTTGGAATTGGTAGTCATAGTGCATGCCTTGAAGATGTGGAGACACTACCTCATGGGGAAAAGGTTTGAGTTGAGGACAGACCATAGTGGTTTAAAATATTTATTTGGATAGCCAACTCTAAATTCCATTAAATCAGGGGGTTAGAATTTCTCAGTGAATATGAATTTCATATAAAGCATATCAAAGGGAAACAAAACAAGGTGGTTGATGCAATTAGCAAAAGAGTGCATGAGTTGCATGCTACATCCATTAGCATGTACAAATCAGATTTGAAAGATAGAATCTTAGAAGCTGCAGAGTCGGATTTGCAATACATGGAAATAATAACAAAATTACAACAAGGTATTTTGCAACAAAAAATTGAAGACTATAATATAGGAAATGATGAAATTCTCATGTACAGAGAAAGACTTTATGTACCAAATTCCGAGGAATTGAAAAATATGGTATTGAGAGAAATTAATAATGTACCTTATGCTGGGTACCCAAGTTATCAAAAAACTATTGCAGTTGTCAAGAGCCAATATTATTGTCCACGCATGAAGAAAGAAGTTGTTGATTTTATTGCCAAATATTTGGAATGTAAAAGGGTCAAAGATGAGCATAGACACCCAGCTGATTTTCTATAGCCATTACCTATTCACGAGTAGAAATGAGAAGTTGTAACAATGGATTTCATCAGCAAACTACTCAGAACAAACAAACAGCATGATTCTATCATGGCAGTGGTGGATAATCTTACCGAACATGCCCATTTTATTCTAGTAAAGCTCACTCACAAGACAACCAACATTGTTAATATTTATATAAGAAAACTCAGAAATTGCTCAATTGCATGGTATACCCAAGACAATTGTGTCTAACAAATATCCAAAATTTACATCAAATTTTTGGAAAGAATTATTTAAGGATCTAGAACAAGTTTGAATTTTAGCACAACTTATTATCCAGAATCAGATGGACAAACAGAGAGGGTGAATCAAGTGATTGAGGATACGTTGAGGATGTATGTGATGGATAAACCATAAAAATGGGAAGACTACCTACACTTAGTAGAGTTTTCTTATAACAATGGATACCAAGTATCTCTGAAGATGAGCCCATTTGAGGCACTTTATGGCAGAAAGTGCAGCACACCGGTAAGATAGGACAACCCAGAAGATAGAGCAATGGTTGGAACAGAATTACTCAGGGAAATGGAAGAGCAAATGTTGAAAATAAAATAGAATTTAAAGGATGCTCAATATAGGAAGAAAAACTATGTTGATAAGGGTAGAACTCAGAGGGAGTTTAAAGTGGGTGACCATGTATTCTTGAAAGTACAGGCCAACAAAAGTTCCTTGAAGTTGGAAAATTGTTCAAAGTTTGTAGCTTGTTATTGTGGGCCATTTTATATCCTAGAAATGAGTGGGCATGTAGAATACATTCTTTCCTTGCCTGTATCAATGTCTATTCATAATTTATTCCATGTATCATTGCTCAAAAAATATATACCTTATGCTAATCATGTCATTGATTGGAATGTGATTCAGGTCGAGCAAGAAGGTGTATTTCGAGTGCATCTGGTGTGCATACTGGGCCGAAAGATCGAATAGCTCTGGAACCGATCCATAGAGATAGTAAAGGCCCAGTCAACCTGGTACGGTCTCGAAGATGCAACTTGGGAGCACGAGCGCATCTTTTTGAGGATTTTTGAAATTTTGGTGGTATATGTATATATATTGCACTAAGTACAATGCATAAATAAGGGGGAGGGGAATGTAATACCTCTAAGCCAAAACCGAACTGTAATTATAAATACAAATGTACTTAGGATGGTGAGACGAGATGCAGAAATGACAGTATATCTGTAATGTAGATGTAAATGTATTCACGTGCAAATATTAATGAAAAAACACATCACTGCGTGTAGACCAACCATGTAAAAGAGTATGGGGAGACAAAATCCACTAATTAACGAAAGAAGGCTAAAAGTTAAGGATAAGGAGCTAAGCTAGGGATCTTAAGCCAAAAATGAGTATTATATTAATATTCATTAAGGTATAAGGTATGGATAATTATTTTATCCTAAGTTCTAAGGATGGGGACAAGTGGGACGAAATAGCTCTTAACACGACAACTTTCAAATTAGGAACATGCAAACAAAGAGTTTGGACTTAGTGCATTTTACGTCATTCCATCATTCCTTCATTCCTTCACTCACAGATTTCCAGCTGTCCTTCGTAATTTCTTGTTACCATCACTATACATGTATTGTACCTGAACCAGTACCAAACTCGTACGTGTACCTGGCTAGCTTAGAAGTTGGACTGAAGAAATAGATTGTCAGGCCCATGGGGTATTGAAGAGATGGGTTGTCAGACCCATGGAAAATTTCCTTCAGGTGAGAGAATTGCTAATAATACATCTCCCGAAGGTGTTATACTGCAGCTACAAGGCTCTAAAACTTCATGTCTGACATGCATGTGGGGAATGATGAATTGTAGGCTATTAGCTCGAACTGGCACTTGGGACAAATTTTTTCCTGTTGTTTGAGATACATCATCCTGGTTAAGAATTCATTTACCTGGGTGGAGTTTAGTCCCAACTTGGGGGTGACCCACTGCTGAGAGTTCTGAGCAGTGTGGTCTAAGGCTGGGAGGAACGTGGAGGCTCTGCATGCAGTTGGTGGTATTTTAGTCAAAGATAAGTGTCAATTGTGTGTTAAATTATGTGTTGCATCATTATTCATTATTTATGCATTTATTTTTACGAGTTTTTCATATATATGTTGCATGTGTATTTCTATTACTATTCTGTATAAATCTTTGTATTTGTAGAGTATTTTTATGTTTAAATATTGTATACAGTTTGAAAATTTTCATGTGTGGCATAGCCCAGCAGTGGATGTTGGGGATGCTACAATATTATAATTCCAATTCAGGGTCTTTACACATATCATTTTTGCATAACTCTTGAGTACGAAAATATACATTTAGCTGACATTTTCACATAATGGTATATGATGACAGTGATTCACAACATTTATATTCATCTCTTCTACATAGTGATTACCCAATCAATATCAATACAATCCACAACAATACATAAAATAACTATAAAAAAATACAGTAGCTCTACAATGTACAACATAGAAATACATCTCCAACATCTATTTACACATTACATAAGGATTTAAAGTGGAAACCCAATTACAGTAAAAACTAGCTTTCAATGCTTACTCATTTTTTTCTCGTTGTTATTCATTTCTATAGATAATATGAATCTTACCATCTTTCAATAACATAGATAACTTTAACCAAATTTCCCTAAATGACACACCATCTAAAAGTTGTGAGATATAAATATTATTCCATTCTTTTAATTTATTCTAATTTCTAAGTTCTTGATGGCATTATATTGGGTAAATTTTCAGTTTTAACAATAAATAAACATTAATAAAAAATGCTAGATTTTAAAATCATTGTTAAAGAAGGAAAAAACTACCCCACTTCCCACTAGCATCAAGAAAAGACTACCCTACCAGTGATTCCCGACAATATAGTTTCTCAACAACAAATGGGAGAACTAAATTGCCATATTTCTCACTTGTCAACACAAACAGATTTATATAGGGCGCCTCGTTGATTCCTTACAGTCGCAAGCAACAAAGCGTTCATGCAGGAGACTCGGACAACAAAAACCATACTTTCATCAAATTTTCTAGGAAAATATAGATTTGAATTCGAACGTGCCAACATTGAGGAATCCCATGCTCAAACACCATTACATTCAACGCAGAAAAATAGTAGAGTAGGGGATCGTGTTTTCAGTAACATGTCGAATCACTAATTTATGCTTCATTAGTCCAAGTTGATCACAAGGAAGCCGTCCACACTCACTGGTCAATTCGCGCAGCCTATCGAACTTTGATTCGCTTCAGTTGTTCGATTCTCTACCCTCACTTGTGTTAAATATATTGTATCCTCAACAGACTAACCGTACACTGCCAGCTGTACTGGACAGTTGTACTTTCTATTTCTGTCTTGCTTGAGCATATATAGCTCAACCATCTTACATTGTAATGAGCTCTTCAGTTCTGTTTTGTACTTCTTCATACATTTGA